>CAEGAG010073268.1:0-32434 GCA_903067065.1 Brachyrhaphis terrabensis | reverse complement strand
TTAAAACATGTTGGTTGGGCGTGCTGTGGTGGCGTAGGGAATAGCGCGACCCACATTTGGAGGCCTTGAGTCCTCGACGCGGCCGTCGCGGGTTCGATTCCCGGACCCGACGATATTTGCCGCATGTCTTCCCCCCTCTCCTTACCCCTTTCCTGTCAGCCTACTGTCTAATAAGGGACACTAGAGCCCACAAACCCCTGGTGGGGTTAAAAAAAAAAAAAACATGTTGGTTTTCCTTTGCGCTGTCTGGTCCAAAGGAAAACGTTGAAGGATATTAAGAAAAGCAGAGGAGCTCCAGCCGGACCAGTTGGAGAAACTCTCACTGCTTGTTGATAAAATCTAAAAAGATATTCAAATCTTTAAAATGTCAACGGTTGAACCAAAGTTCATTCTCATTGGAATGCAAACATAAGCAATATACAGGGCATTTCAATGCAGATTAGCTGTTATCTATGCATGCACATTGTATCAGTGGTAGTGTGTGTGTGTGTGTAGACTGGTTAATATAAAGAATTTATTAGGCTTATATGAATATAAGTTTTTACTAACCTAAATCTAATTCTAATCATGGTCGTCTTCCATATTCATGCAGACGTATGTTTATTCAGCTGAATGTTTGTTTAGCATTGATCTGTGTGGAGGAAATAAGCAGCTAAAGGTTGCATAAAGTTGCAGTTTGATTTTACAAAGTTTACGATTTCGCTTTTTCAGACAAATATTCCCTCTGGTTCTGAATGCTGTGAGTCTGGAAGGATGTTTGCTCTTACTTTTATTTACTTTCAGACAGCTATGATGTGCAACCGCGGCAACAAGCTGATGCTTTTTTAAAAAAAAAAATCTCATCAGGAGGCAGCCGATTAGAATCTCAGATGCTCCAATAATATGTGAACTTTGACCCCAAATCCCAGAGAATCAAATGTTACCAACAGGCAGAGATTTGAAGAGGAGTGGCAAAACCAAGTGGATTAGCAGAGCTAGCTAGCTAGCAGCTGATGGTGTCATCAGGACATGTTAGTGTGGAATATAATGTCTGCTGCCTGGCTACTGAGCTGTTAGCATGTGATGATGCTCATGAGACTGTAATACAGCAACAGTCTTCAGTCAGAGGCCTCCTGAGAGTCGTTGCAATACTGACTACAGCTGGAGATCCTCTCTGCCTGCAGCATCACCATCCAGTATGACAGCATTTATTTTCCCTTAGCTATAAATAAAGCATTTGTTTAAATGAATTAGATGCAAGTTTTAATGTAACTTTATTATTATTCACCAATAGTGCAAAGCTGACACTTTAAATAGATCTTAGATCCAACTTTTCAATAAAAATATAATTTTTTTGTACTGAAAGACACTACATGACCATGTTCATAACAGGTGTTATGTCATGTTTATTACAATGTCATGTCAGTCTTCAAATAACCTGTATTTCTTATATTCCTTGTATCATCATATGAGGCTGCTTCAGCAACACGAATGACCGTCATCTGTGTGTTTGTGAACATTTTTGCACGGCTGCAATGAAAACAAGAGCAGCTGAAGGTGGAAAGTGACGGAGGGGCTCTGACAGGAAGAGATGAGACTGAGCAGGGGTCATTTGGAGGGGGGGTGGTAATAAGAGCAGATGGTGACAGGCTGTAGCTGTTATTGTTTCATTAGGACAAGGCTGGACTGGACTGAGAGGAGAGCTCTATTAAATACATACAAGGCCAGCAAAACTCTCTTGAGCTCGCTCTCGCCCGCGCTCTCGCCATGCCACTTTATTTACCAGCTAATAACGCACAGTGCCGCCGCCAAATGAGCTGCACTGGTGGCGCCGTGGACAGGACGCGGACGCTTCATTGGACAAATAAGCGCCGCATTCGAGCCTCCAGCCAGAATACATTCCCAGAATTACCGAGCGCTGGAGAAGTAAACAGTGTCTTCAAACATCAAGTTGCTCTGAAAGCCCCTCGGGTGGATGCTTTAATGTTCATATTAGCCGCTCAGAAATGCTGCCGTTGTCATGCTTTGTAATTGAAACACACTGAAGTGAAGCAGCTTTGTCACGGAGAAACCTTTTAGCCAGCAGGAAGGAGCAGAGAATAATATTAGTTATGATCCGTTTGGAATAAAACTACTATTTAGGAAAATCATTGAAACACAGCTGTATTTACTAAAATGATTATTAAATGATGGTTAAAAGAAACTATCTAAACATATTTCAGTAATTCTACTTTTAATAATCAGGCTAAAATGAATTGGGATTATATAACTCTGTATTTGCTCACAGATGGAGATGCTAACAGAAATGCTTCAGAGCATAAAAACATTCAAATAACCCAGCTGAAATGAAATTTTCATTCGTTTATGCGCAAGCTAGCTTTGGCAATGTCACACAGCAAACCCCAGCAGGAAGTTAGAAAAGTAGCTGAAAAGTGATGGGATTTTTTTTTTAACCAGAAAAGTCTAATATGTCACATTTATGTCCTCATTGATGACGTATCACATTTTATCTTTATGGTTTTTCATATAGATATAGATATGAATATATAATGTACACTTAAATATTGCATGTCACAAGAAAATTTATTCATAAGAAAAAAAAAACAGTCAGTGTGATAAATGTCAGTTTCTGTTTCAAATGAAAGCTGCAAATTGTAAGAATAATGGTAAATATGAAGCCAGTTTCCATATTTTTACAACACAGCTGGGTGGAAGCAACTCAACTGTTCATCAAAACATCCAGACACTTCCTTTGTTTTATTGTAGTTCTGTTTTCACAAAAGCAAAACGTCTGTTGTTCAGCATGAGTCATGTCCTCCAATCACAGCTACTATGGTCCGGTAGAGCGACGGCACCTCGCTGCACCTTTCAACCGAACTCACTGACTCACCCTCTTAACACACGTTCGACGTAATGCTGGCAGGATGTGTCTAAAGCCGAGCCGCGCAAATTTTGTTGTCAATTTCATTTTTCTAAGCCTCCTGAGTGAATCAAAATGATAGTAAAAAAACAGGCAGAACATGAAAAATAAAAGCCAGATTCATACATTTGTTGTGTGTCATCGACTGTGTCGCTCAGCTGGCAAAGATGGCAGAAGTCTAATTGTGAGGTCCTGAATTCATCTCCACATCTCGTCTTTTATATGATTTATTTCAATAATCATACGTGGAACATTGATGAGCATAGCTCTGTATTCTAAATATAAACCAGTATATTTATAGGTATTATACATAGATGCTAAATAATTTGTACCAATACAGTTCAGGTTTCGTTTTTTAAGATTGAGTCTGTGGTATGGAAAGAAAGAACTAGAAAGAAAGATGCTAAACTAAACTAACTAGTACTGTGAGCTAGTAGCTTCTGACGAGATTTTCTAGCTTTGACTAGTCTGCTTCTTTAGGGACAAATGTGGATTCTGATGACATAATATCCCCACCGCCTCCCAACTCCATGAAAAAGTAGACGACAAGGCCAAGAGAGCTGAAGCTTCACAAGTCTTCAGCTTTCAGGGGAATGCCAGTAATCTTTCTGCTTTGTGTTATTTGTCTTTAAGGTAAAATGTTCTCGCTCTGAGTAAGATGGTAATAGAAATGGAGCGTGACAAAAGTTCGACATTTATCAACTTTCTCGTGTCACTTTCAAATTTTGACATGGATAAACGTTGCCGGTTGATTGACTGGAGGAGGACAAGCAATTGAAGTTCCCTAGGAAATGAATGGAAAAGGAGAAACGTTCTTTCTCCGTGTGTCGGGTCCTTAAGGCAACGGGGCGAAGGTGGCTCGGTGGGTAGCTGTCTTGCAGTTGGAAACTTGTCGGTTCAGTGTCAGCTTCCTCCCGTCACATACCGATCTGCCCCAGGTTGGGGGTCTAACAAGATCTCGTCATACAAGAAGACTGCTAACTCGTGAGAACTACCCAGTTGTGGTCGGCATGGCTTCGTCTGACGAAGTTGCAGTAGAAGTTGCCCCAGCTACTCTTAAAGCATTTGCTTGGCAACATTTCAGGTTTCCAGTAATACCGATAAATACCAACAGAGGAACAGACCAGCGATAAACAACAAGTAAGCTCTGCAAGCTTTTTAGACACTAAAACAACTGATGATGTGGACTACATCACAATCACAGCATCAGTACCAACTAGGGCCATGCTTAGTTTCAAACCCTCTCTGTGTCTCGTCTTGTCTTGTGAGTTTTAGGTTTGCACACCCAGCTTTAGCTACTGATCTGCATCTGGTTGTGAGTCTATCTACAATTTAGTAAGGCTGCAGATGGAGGATACTGCCCAGCAAACAGCCGGTCAACAGGATCCTGTCCATTATCCCCAAACATTGGGAATCCATGTAAGCAGTGCTAGAGCTGTCCACATCCCCAGTCTGAACACAAAGCAGCTAAAGAGGAGGAGGAGGACCTTGAGGAAATAAAGAGAGGGCGATTCTGAGCGCATTAGTCCCGCTTCATTGTACAGGGGTCAAAGTTTAAAGCTCGCAGCGGCGAGGCGAGGCGGCTGTTTGCCGCATTCTTTCCAGGGAGAAAAGCAATTTGTTTTCAGGAGGCCTTCCTTACAAAGACACAACAGGATGAGACGTTTTCATACGGGGCTCTGGATTTCTGTCTATTCCGAGGTGAGAAACAGAAAAAAGGAGAGAGAATAAAAAAGGAAGGAGGAAGAAAAAAAAAAACAATAAAGAGAGGTTTAAGGAGTGTGTTTTGCAAGTCAACACTGAGACAGCCTTCGCACGTGTCCTTGATATGGAAATAATGGCTGAGTGCTCAGATCGCATTCTGACAGCGCACAACTGGAGGCATCTCTTCCCGGTCTGACACAAGAGGTGAGCTCTCTCTTTCAAACAGCTGCGGCAGACAAGGAGGAGAGGATGGAGGGGGGGAGTCCCTGAGCCTTCGCCGCACCAAAATCCCTCATCCAGACAAGCTTGATCTCCATTCGCCAGCACCGAGTCAGCTCTATTATACGTCTGAATAGAGAGCCCACGCCCGCCGGCCGCGCGGAGCGCCGAGCTCCGTCAGGCTGAAAGAAGAGCCGCGGGAAAGTCTGACACAGGCTGCGCTTCTTTCTCCACGACTCACTCGCCGAGAGGCCTTTCAGAAAGAAGCCGCTTTAATTCCCACACAGTTAGCCACATTATAGCTGCAAAACTGCAGCGCTTTATTGAGAGCTTAATGTGATAGGCCAACACTAGCAGCAGTGTGAAGACTTGGGCTGGCAGGAAAATGATAAATGGTTTCAGAAATTGAAAAGTGTGGCGTGATTTCATATATTACAGACACTTTCTACTTCCTAGAACAACGGCTGGCTGCAGCCGCCGCTGCTTGGTGTTTTGGACACGTTGCTCAATTGTGTTTTTGTCACTTTCATATCAGACAACAACGACCGCAGCGAAAACCAAAATGCAGTTCTCACATTATTTAAAAAAAATTAAAACTTTGCAATCCTTATTGCTCCATAAATAAGGATATTACACACTTAAAAAAAAAAAATTATTCATAAGAACCTTTGGAAAACATGCAAGATTTTTCTTTCGCTTCACAAAAATCCAGCTGAACACAGTGAGCAGTGGTGGACACTGCTAACTGAGAAGCTAACCCTGATGAGCTAATCATAAACATTAGTTCTGCTAATGCTAAAGCACTATGCCAGCATAACAATTAGTGGAAGCTAAAGATAACCAGCTAATTTTAAGTTAACCTCTATCTGCCCATTAAAAACTTGGGCTCAAATTTAATTTCGACATAATTTTAGATATTCTAATTATGTTTGTGTCTTTTTCTCCACTCTCTGTTTTTCAGTTTGTTCCCATAAGTTCCTTGTTTTAAATAAAGCTGTTGAAAAACAAAGGAGAGGACATGGAGCTGCTGCGTTGTCTTCACCCACTTCAATTTAGCACTTCAAAATATATCTGCAAACATAAGCTAGCTGAGCTAAACGGTTTCAAAGTTAGCAACAACGCTAAAGCTCGAAGCAGAAAAAAATTAGCTTCGCTATCAGTGCACAGCGCTTATGTTGAGATTTGTGGTTGTGACGTGACAAAATGTGAAAAGGTTCTAGTGGAATCAATCCTTTGCAGGTTTTATTCAGTGAAAGTGAGCAGAAAACCAGATCTATCTGGGCTATTTCTCCTTCTGCTGAGATGTCTGGAACAGATTATTCCTTCTTTTTGCCGCAGGCTGCAACTCTGACAGGTCCCTTTCATTTCAGGCACAAAGTTCTCTTAATGCTCCTATTGGTGTGACCCGTGAAAAGAGACCGGACACATTAAGGATTTATATACTAATGTGTCTCAATGCGTGCCGTCGAGATCATTAAACCTGCAGTACGACCCCGAGGCCGACCTACCTAGAGCTTTTAGGATCTGATTGGGCCTAATTGCTTTTACACCACAATTAGGCATCCTGGGAGGACAGGGACGCGGCTGCCCGTGCTTTGGAAATCTAAATCGGTTTCAGGACAAGATGAAGGGAGAAAGATGCAAAAGGAGCAAAAGGAATCCCTGTCGGCCAGCACCTTCCCAGCTCCTCCTCCTCCTCCTCCGTGACAGTGCATTAGCAGAGCCGCTTCCCCTCGAGGTCAAGCTGTTGTCGGAACACAGCCGAGCTGATTAAGATGGATGCGTGCGGCCGGGATGAGGCAGGAAGTGCCCCGCGGTCGCCCTCCCGCGTCTCCGGCCTGACAGCTGTCTATAACGCTGCGCCTTCTACCTGTAAATTACACTAATGCAGACCGACAGGCGGCCTGCCCCGACTGGGCCGCGGCGATGACACTGATGACATAACTGCTGGGGCTCCACGCGACACAAGAGGAAGAAAGCCTCGCGAGCCAACTCCACAATCCCTGGCACGGCCATCTTTGACGCTCTCCTGTGAATATAAAGTCCACTCCGCCGGCCCGAGGCTTCCAAGAAATGAACCCTCTTCAAGGCCGGATCGATGGGCAATGGCAGACATGCATAATTTAAAAAAAAAAAGAAAAAAAACTCCTACGCTCACACAGTTTGGATAAGCACCTGCTCAAGGTTGGACGTCTGAAGGTCTGCTTATGTTAAGGGGAGAAAGGCCAGAAGGGCCCCCAATTAAAAAGAAACAAACATCCAACCTAAAAATAAAACTAAATGTTTAGATTTGGCCAAACAGCAGCTTGTTTTTGTCTTATTAAAACTTGGGAGTTTCAATAACGCCTTGTTACGACTGGGGTCGTCAAACCTAATTAACAAGGGGATGCTAACGTTTCCCTTCCCAGGTTTCCAAATCAATCTCAAGCTAAAACTTTCCACCACACGTTGAAAGTCAGTAGGACAAAAGAGCTCTATTTCATTCATTGTCTTGTTGTTTTTGACATTTTATTGGCTAGAAATGGGAGTGTTTTTCCCATTTCTAGCTCTATGTTCACTAATAGGGATACATCGTCTATCATTGTGTTTCTGGTTTGGGATATAAATTTCATCCAGTTATCTCCTACAATGTCAGATATGCCCCAGTACAGTCGAAGCTAGCTAGTGACAAAACTTTAGCTTTATTTCAGTACATGATGGGCAGTTATTTTGGGGGTGGAGCCAAGTGCAGACATGAAAAATAGTGTGGCAAATATTATTGAACGTATATATTTCAGCAATCTCCTTTGAGTATTACAGAAATGCTCTACAAAATAAAATCTTGAATCCACTGTAGCTCCAAAACATTGATTACAGGATTGAACTCCTCCACAGGCTTGGAAACGAGAAGACGATGCTGTAGAGCTGGAACGGTTTGGATGGAAGGACTCAACTCTTACCTCCGTCTCTAGGAAGCGTCTCAAGGCTCTCTTCTTCTTGATGCTTTTGCGTCGGACGTAAACGGCCACGCTGAGAGCCAGGATGACGACGATGAACAGCCCACCAATGATACCAGCTGCTATCAGCGGCGTCCTGGAAAGAG
The DNA here is from genome assembly GCA_903067065.1 of Brachyrhaphis terrabensis. Lineage (NCBI taxonomy): Eukaryota > Metazoa > Chordata > Actinopteri > Cyprinodontiformes > Poeciliidae > Brachyrhaphis > Brachyrhaphis terrabensis. Next base: position 24,530 of record CAEGAG010073268.1, on the reverse strand, counting down.
AACGGTAAAAACTGTTGAAGCGGTCAGACATATTCAAATGAAGCTCAACTATGGTCAACGGTTTCTGTCTGTTTCTGTCAGTGCTGTTGTTTGAGAAGCAGGTACAAGTCAGAGTTAAAAACAGGATTCTGCTCTTTGTTGTGCTAATTCTTGATTTAGAAACACTTCCTACTCTATTTAACTCTGCAAGCGAATCATTTAGAATTAGCTTCTCGCAAAGATTCAAAGGTTGTTTTTTTTGGGGTTTTTTGCGCGTCTTGTTAGAAACTTACTGAGAAATTGTTTTGTGCTGAAAAGCCAATTCCCCAACGGCCTTAAAAACACGCCATTAATATTTAAAGTGAGTTTAATATTTTTCCTTTTAGTCTTTTAAAGATTCAAACAAAGATAGAAAAAAAAAAAAGAAAGCAAATGGAGCACAAAGGGAAATCTAAGCCCTATGGCAAGAATCCACCAGCTTGTAAACATTGTTTTGCAGCAGCAAGAAGTCCTTCAGATCCGGTTGTGACGGTTGGGTTTGTTCCGCCTGCAGAAGGATTCGGGTTCACAGGATCCTGGACCAAAAAGTATGCCCCCCTTTGATTCTCCGCCTGAATCAAAAGGACTCCCTGAGTAGTTTGCTTTTCGACTGTAGTTTATCAGTTAATGTGCATTCAATCTGATGTTTCGGAGAAAAGAAAATGTGTTTGAAAAGGACTTTTTAATCTTATGTTTCGGTTTTATTTTGTCCAGTTTTTGTTTTCTACAAACGTCTTAAAACAAACAACTACACAAGCTGGTTTATTAGGGTTTTTTCCCCCCAGCATTTTGAAAAAGTTTCTTTTCACCTTTGGTTTGTGTCTAGGAAACTACAATATCCTACAATAGACAAATGAGTTTTAAGTTTCAGTTCTATCTCACTATTGTGAGAAGCTTGTAGATTGATCCAAAACATTTGATCTAAGTCATAGAGTTTTTAGGGCAATGGTACCAATTATTAATGAAGTGTAACTAAACTGTTTATTTTGAGGAAATAAAAAAAAATGTTTTAAAAATAGAAAACTGAACAATTTTTAATGACCATAATTGACTTAAAACAGGAAAAGTTTATTCTCATTTCACATCAGAAAGTGTGAAAATAAAAATCAATAGTGTGTTTTATATAGTGCATGAAAACTTTTGGTTTACATACATTCTCTAGCAGAAAACTGTATAAATTATTATTGCTTAACAGTAAATCAGACTAAATGTAAAGATGAACAGTTTTTGCCATTTGTCTTGGAGTCCAGACTTTATAAATCGTACATATTCTGACCATTTGAACTGTAAGGCTCCTGAAAAACTCTTAAGATTTGGCGACACACAGTGAGGTCAAACAGGGGGCTTCTTCCATTTCCACAGGTCACAAAAAGGTGTTTGATGCTGTGTGTTTCACGGAGGAGGAGCAGCTTTTATTACCCTGGTCTGCCTCTCTTCATGACTTAATCAATACCGGGAAACGTCGATAGCTAAAACTTAAACTTGAGTCATCTTTCTTTCCCTCAGCCGGCGAAACATTCTAATAATTCAGTTATCAAAAATACCTTTCCTTCTCAAAATGTTTTCCCACCATGAACCAGCTGTAGGGAAGAGTAAAAAGGTTGGGTGCTAAAAGCTCTCTCTCATCCCTAATGACACTGCTAATGCGTTTGCCATTTATATAGCAACTGCATTTGTAGATACTGTTAAGCTACCATTAATTTCCACCCTTATATTACTCTTTGTCCCGGCGATTCCCCTTCGCTTCCTCCTGTTTGCTCCACATTCACCCCTTTCCAATGCCGGAACGTTCCCTGCTTCGATACTTGAAGTTCAAAAGTCTATCAGCTGTAAAAGCCATTAGCAGCTAATGGAAGACTGGGGTCCTGCTTTGGTACGGCGGAGCAACGTGCAGCCGCACGCGCCACGTCGATCAAGACAGACTTAAGGAAGGGGGAGCCTTAAATTTAGAAAGAGGCTCCGAGTTCGGACATAATTACACACGCAGCGATGTGCTGAATAGCAATGCTGAAGTTGATTTGAAAGGGGAATTTTCCAAAACGGAAAATTGTCTGTAAAATCTAAGAGGGAAGAGACGGAAGAGTGGAAAGGGTTTTGGAGAGAAAACAACCTGAACTGGTATCAAGACAAATAACAGGTTGAATAAATAACAGGCGCTGGATGAGAGGAAAGACTCCCTAAATTAGGAGGAAATGGTTTACAGAGGGAAGAGTGACACAGGGCCAGCGGATGAGACGGAGGGGATGATGGCGTTGGAGGAACTCAGAGAAAAGAGTCGCCACAAAATCAACCTGAGGAAACAGTTCAACGGTCTGCCTCCTGCTTCCTGTATTTATGACTGGAAGGGATTTACATATTTCAATCTCACATAATGCCTCAGACCTCGGCTGATGCTGATTTATTTTTGGCAATTGCAGTATTTTCATTTGTGTCAATGTAGCAAAATGTAAAAGTTAGCAGGGCTAACCCTAAAGTACTAATCATATAATTAGCTTAACTAAAGATAAAGCGCTACACCAGCATGGTATTTAGCAGGAGCTAATGCTAAAGCACTAACCACCACGTGTCAAGAGGAAAACTTGTAGAGATTCTCAGAACAATTCATACATTTTTACATATATTTACTTATTTTTGTATGCCTCATTGGTTTGTTTGTTGCCTACTTGTTAACAGAAGTCCTGCGTTAATCTTCACAATAAGGGTGTTTTGAGAGCAACATGCTCTCAAAATAAGACCATGAATGTAAACGTTTAACTACTTGACAACTAACAACACAGATGTCAAACTTTATGCTGAAAATATAGAAAACAGCCAAGTAAAATTAGTGCTTTAGAATTTATCTGGAAAAATTAATTTAGGGGAAGCTAAATGTGCTAAACTCATTCAAAGATGCATTCAAAAATGCTAATGGGCTTAAGGACATCTGGAGATGCTAGAGGCACACAGTAAATTCTGCAGAGTTAAATCAACACTATGCCGAGTCTATTTGGTCCTTATCAGAATTTGTGTTAATTGAACTCTTCTCAGAGTTATTTCAACAATAGTTTGAGTAATTATAACTTTTTCAAGTGTTAAAACTACTCAGTTTCTTGTTGAAATAACTCTGAAAAAGAGTTAAATTAACACCAATTCTGATAAGGACCAAATAGACTCGGCATAGTGTTGATTTAACTCTGCAGAGATTAGTATTAGTGTGACCACAACACCACAAAGGTATTTCTGGGTATTATTATCCTCCTGGTTGTTAGCATTGTTGCTAGCAGACTGATTAATTTAGCAACTTTAGGCATAATACCAGAAAAAAAAAAATTAACTAAATGTATTTACATTTGACATGATAGTAGTCACACAACAATCACTTTCAACTTAATACTATATAATATTAACCCTTTACTGTCTACATAAATCCATTCTTAGATGGATTTATGGATACAGACATTTAAAGCCAATACTATGTTACATTAGGCAACCCCCATTGTTAAGAAGATCCATAAAAAACTATAAAGCAAAAGACTGGAAGTAGTTAATATTCAGTCTTCATTGTATTGGACAATCCAAACTACCAGCATTATTTCTACAACTGACAAGTTGATCTGTGTCAGTATACAACATGTCTCCAGTTTGAGGTCATATTTCAAATTGTGAGAAATGATCAGATTTAGGAGACAAGACTTGTGGAAGCACTGTTATTCAAAGAAAAGCTTGTTTTGAAAATCCAGAAAGACATCTACTTCCTAACTGGACTACAAGTTTGGAGCAAGCACACACACACACGCACACACACACACAAAAAATTCTGGGTCACATCAGCCTCTTGTTAACGAGCATCTAGAGAAGCGGGTTTTAACAGGAACTTTAACGAGTTCTGGCAGAACCTGACGGTGGTCTCCCCCCGGTCCCCGCTTCCCAAAATGCAGTGGGAGACAGCTCACCTGTCCATCATCCCCACGCAATCCTGGAGCCGCGGCCCGATGCACCTGCAGGGCAGAGAAACCAGAGAGAGTGTCTATTAAACCAGGGACAGGTTATGAGCAGACCTCATGTTGTCTTTCTTCCCCGTCAATCAGTGGGGTGGGGGGGCGCCTGGAAAATGGAAGCAGGGCTGACCACTTGTCAAGGCATCAGGGAAGAGGTGTTTGGGCTGGAGGGCAATGCTTTTGTTTGGTGTGATATTTGAAAGCTCGCGGTCAGCAAAGCAAAGCTACAGCACAGAAACAGAAGAAACTGAGGATGTAAATATCCTCCATAGCAACATCTACTTATATAGAGAATTCAGAAACGAGGTGATATAATCCTCCTTTCCTGAAGAACAGGCTTGAGGTTGAAAGATTCACAGTGTGAGGTTGTGTTGGAGGTGCAGACAGGTCAGTGTAGGTGGCATGGAGATTCATCTGTTCTGGTGTGATAGAGTTTACTGCAGCCTGCTGGCCGCCACCGCTTTATTTAGCTCCTTTTACACCATGCTTTATTAAATAACAATAATAAAACACAGAAACAATCTAGATTACACTCCACACAAAGCAGGGAAGTATTTTTAGTTTTTAATAAACATCAGAAGCTCTAAATCACTGTTTTATATTACTGAGTGACTACGCATGGCAACAGCAGATAAATCCACTCTCTCAGCTTTCCTCCTTCAAGTTCCCATAAATACGACTTCCAGTTCAAAGCTCACTGGAGACGTGGAGTCTTGTGTTTGCAGTGATTTGTTCTAAGTGTTTACGATGGCTGATTCTGATTGGCGTTTGGGCCAATCAGTAAATTTCATGTTCATTTCTTGGTGTTCAGGGATTTTATGGTCAAAATGGTCGGGGCAGCTTTAAGGCGTGTTGAATGAGTGTTGCCAGGCAACTCTGACTTTAGGTTAAGTTTCAATATTTCACAAGATGAAAGCGCTTGGCGTTTGGACAAACCGCTGCAGTTAACTCCAGTGTTTTGAACTCGTGTACAATTCAGGAAATGACCTTAAAGATGATATATGCAAAAAGGAATGGATATTAAGAAGAAAGTAAATGAAAAAAAGTCTGTATTGATCAAGTAGCGGAAAGAAGGAAGGAAGGAAGGAATTCCTCCAAATGAATGCTAATGAAAATTAAACTGGCAAATAATCAGCCTTTAAAGAAAAGCTGTTTTAATTTGAAAAAGTGTGCGGTGTGCATGTTATTTCCTATCTGTCTCAGCAACCTCTGCCGCTGGAGGGTAGTTCAGATGAAAGGTGTTTCAGTGGAAAGTGATGGGAACAGCAGGTGAGCAGGAAGTGATTAGAGCGCACTCGTCACTGCTCATTAAATCCCGATCCGTGTGTTGTGGCTTTTGAGCAGCAGGGTAGACACAGGAGAAGGTTTCTGGAATTACTGTGTTAGAGCACACAAAACACAACAAATTGGCCAGAAAATGAGGAGAGCTGGCTCAGTCTGGAATTAAACTGGTGACAACTGAGGCTCTGTCAGAGCTGCCTCGTCGTCACATAAACAGCTTAGCAATTGGCTAATTAGCTACAAATCATGTTGAAGCTGGCACTCTTCCTTCATTAATGAAATGTTCAAGAAGCTAAGAACAATCTTTTGATTTGATCAACATTTTGTATATTTTTTATACAAATTTACAAGTGAAAAAAAAAAAAGCTTTAAGTGAAAAGCATTTTGTCAAGTGAAATTTTTTTCTTAATTGTATATTTATCCTTAATGGCAACAGAAAATACAACCTACATTGTGACGTTATCACTTCCCATTTAAACATTCAAAATGAAGTGAATGGTGATTTTGCCATATCAACTTTGGATCTTTTCCTATAATGAAAACTTCAGCTTTTGTCTTGAGTTCATCATCTTTATGCCTTCAGTCTAATCAGACCTGGTTGAGACGATCAAAGCATAAGAAATGTGGCATATTTATGAAAACAAGTAAGATAGCATTTTACCTTTGAGTAGATGCAGCACAAAGCTAGCATACCATAGCACCAATCTAGCTTTCCAAAACACTAAGCTAGCATATCATAGCACCTAGCTAGGTCATCTAAGCTAGCAAATTCTACAACAAAAATGTTTCACATGGTCTTCTTTGACACTTTGACAAGGTCACCAACGACAATACTGAATTAATGTCAGAACTTTGGCCAGTGAAAACGTACCTCTGCTAGGAAAGAAGTGGATTTTTTTTTTCTATATCAACAATTGACTTCAAATGGCAATTTCAAAATATCAAAAACAATATCCACACTGGCAATCTTTAATGTTGTTGGTGTTGTAACAAACAGACATGTTGTGAGACCTGGACATTGACTACTACAATGTTCCAGAAGACCACAAATGTGGCTTCACATCACACACAACACTTCCTCTTTAGTATTTCGGTGCAACCAGAAAATAGTTTGTCTTCTCTATAAGAAATGAGTCCTGCAGCAACAATAACACCTGATAATGAGCTAAATCTGACCCTTCTGAACTGAATGAAGGCAGCTCTTGTTCAATTGTCCCTTTGCTTTATTTATCTGCAGCCAGCCGTCTGCTTTATGGTTTCCTCAGCTCATATCTCCCCCTCCTCCTGCTGTTTGTCTGCAACCTGCCCCTTCGCTAACAGTTGATCTGCTTTTGCTCCATTAAGGTCAACGGAGCAAAAGCACTTCCCTTTTGTAACGTCTTGAAAGGCTGGGGCAACATATTGAGAGTGACTAGCAGTTGAACAGATAAGAGAAACGGATAAACTTTCAGACATATGAAGCCAATCTTCACGCATCCTTCCTCTCTTACCCCTGGGTGCAGTTGGCGTGGCAGGGATGACACTCGTTGTTGGCCTTGGCGTATTTGAAAATGAAGCTGTTGGCACCCTGCAGTCCGTCGGGGCACTTCTCCACACAGTTGGGCCCGTCTTTGAAGTGAAGGCATTTTACACACTGGTCTGGGCCCTGGGAGTTTAGAAGAAGGAGAAACAGGGAGATGAGAAGATGAGTCACGACGAGGAGGAGGAAGGAGGAGGCAGTGGACAAGGGGCGAATGAAGAGCAAAGAGGTGGCGGATGCAGTAACAGGATTAGTGGGCCAATCGAACAAAGAAAGGCAAGCTGAGAGAAACGATACATGAAGAGGTAACGCCAAAAAAAAAGAAGAAGAAGGGAAATAGAATGAGAAATGAGCGGAGAGAATAAAATTGAGTAAAATCGAATTCAAAACCCGGCAAATTGTGTCAGCTTTGCTCACTTCCTATCGCGGCTAATTTAGCCCGGCAGAACCCGCGTGAATTCCATCCGCCCATTTATAATGTGCAGAGCAAAATTACCCAGAGTGTATTCTGAGGCAGCCTCGATAAAATTGCCAAAATGCATGAAAAATCAGGTCATGTCAAAAAGCAGTGCGTGGTGAAAGTGATGGAGGAGATGACAAACGGTAACTGAGCAAAAAGCTCAGCTGCAGCCGCATCATGAATAAGTAAGATGGCTAGTGAAGAGTGAGCAGGGATAAAAAAACTGACTGTACTCTTTGTGTGTTTACGCGTCTGAAGGAAAGAGGGTGTCGGGAAATCGAATAAAAACAAAAACCTGACTTACAATTCTGGGGAGGCAGCGGAGTTTGCATGCGTATGCTCAAGCCGCTGTCTGGAAGAAGTTCAGGGAGTTTTGGCACCACGCTCTGCTGCTAATGACTACCACGGTGACCTGATGGACAGCCTTTCCAAGTCTGACAAATCCGGCCACACGCCATCAATAAACATTATTCTCACATTGCATGTTTGTGCGCATGCATGTGCGTGTCGGCGCGAGTGCGGGTGCATACAGATGTCTCAATGTAGTCGGATACGTATGTATGTTTGAGCGGGCGCGGATGATTGACTCTGGTGTTATTTACTGCTCAGATGTGAGCAGCATCTCAAAGTCGGCGCCGTGCGTGCGTCGTTGAGGAGTCGCTCTCTTTTCCGTCTCTTGTTCCTTTTCTCACGGGGCGTCAAGAAAAGGTTAGTCACACAGTCACCTTATTCACCCAAATCATCCATGCAGGACATTGGGTTCGTCTCCCTGTAATGCAACTCTGCAAATATGAACCTGGGTATTGTGTATATAAACATATCATGTCCACATTTGGTGTACTGTCAACAATATGTTGCACTGATTCTTCTAAAAACTTTGCAAGTTGCTGAGAATAGAGGAGGAAACTGCTGAATATTCTTATTTTCTGTACTGCCCAGGCGGGGTAGCTGGGGACAAATGTGTGTGTATTGAAACAAAGATTGAACTTTCTCATAAATACGTCAAAAATACATGTATTATTAATTAATAATGATTCAGTGGTCAACAGTTTACTGTAGTTTATTTTAATGTATCCAATGACTCAGTCTAGAAGGCTAAAAGTAAGACAATTGTTACTTAGTCTGGTAGCCATTAGCTAAAATGAAGCCGTTAGCTAAAATAATGGAAAAAGAGTTCTTAAAAAAATGTAAACTGTAGTCGAGGGTACTGTGGTGGCGCAGGGGTTAAGCACAACCCACATAAGGAGGCCTTAGTCCTCAACTCAGCTGTCACAGGTTCGATTCCCGGCCTGGTGACCTTGGTCGCATGTCTTCCCTCTGTCTCATTACCTACTTTCCTGTCTGAACACTTTCAAATAAAGGCCACTAGAGCTAAAAAACCCCCAAAAAACTTTAGTCATCCAGTGGCTCAACTTACTTGTCTACAAGATGCAAGCTAATATTTAGCCAGTAGTTAACCAATGGCTGCATTAGCAAAAACAAAGCAAACAGCTAGCTAATGGTTCAGTTCGGAGGTCCTTAAAAGATGTAAATTGTAGTTATCCAGTGGCTCAAACTAATTCCTACTAATTAAAATGTAGCTTCTGGTTAATAGCGAGCAGCTAATCAATGGTTGCATTAGCTAAAACGAAGCCAAAACCTACCTAAGGGTTTCATTTAGAAATAACGAGCTAATGGTTACAAACAGTTGACCCATGATTTACTCTTGAAAACATCAGCTAATGGTTACCAACAACTACTTTATAACGCAAAGTATAAGTTAACCATCGGCTCACTATAGTCATCAGCTAATAGCCAAAAAATGACTAAGAATCGATTCTTTAAGTCATCGGCTAACGGTTGCCAAAAAAACCCCTTCGGTTAATATTAGATGACACGGATCTTGTATTTACTCTAAAACTTTTTGACATTCGGGCCAAAATAGTTGAGATGAAAGTGATTGGAGGCCACAAATATTAAAATAAAAACTGTCATGAAATTTTAGACTTTAGCAGGACAATAAACAACATAGTCCAATGTTGCCAAAAGACACAGGTAAGTCGTCATAGATGTGAAATTGCGCTTTTTTTAGAAGAAGAAAGACAAATGTCTACTACTTCCTACTATTATAGGTGGTTAATTGTTTTTTTCTATTTTGTAAAAGAACAAAAATTGTATGCTGAGCAACATAAACAGACGATGTGGTACTTTACTGTCTTGTTTTGTATAGTTGAACGTGTGGAGGGTGGAGTTAGGATAGACTTCCTGGGAAGGGGCTTAGAGCCCGATGAAAACTGCAGTTCTAGTTTGACATTGCAACACATTTCCACGCTTCCCTTTTGTAAACCCTGCCTGGTAACTTTCTTAGTGCAGGAAGAAGCCTTTACACAAGTCTCTAAAAGTTACTTTATATGAAGGTTAGGACATAATCGTTTTTGCTGCTTGTGTCGAACGTGTAGGTGCGCCTGCTGGAGCTAAACAGGAGTGGTAGTTCATCATTTCTCCCATTACCTTCCATTCACCTTTGCAAACAGCACCTACACTTACTCAAACCCCATGCGAAAAACAGATAGGCTCCAACAAAATAAGTTCCCTTCAGAAGATATGAAACTATCTTGCACAGACAAATGAGAGGAGTCTATTTCCGCCTTCCTCAAGTGCGTTCGGAGGAAAATAAAGGCGGTTCGGTTCAATCTGGCGGGTCTTACCGGGCCAAGACACGTTAGGCTGTTTCCGTCCATCTTCTCGCATTGGCTGTCGCAGTCCAGGCAGACGGATCCATTGGCAAATTCCCGCGCTTCCCTGATGGAAGGCAAGAAGATCAAAACAGAGATGCATGGATTATAGATCTGAGTGTACTCACACTGAAATATTGATCAGGAGAACACTACAGTGGGCTATATGAAGACTGTTACATCAGTGTTCACTGGAGCAGCAGATGTGTATTCTGCCATCGACTTGTCTTTCTCTGGCAGTTTCACTTGCAACAGTCTGGTCAGCCTGGATGCTTATTTTAACCGACATCCATAAAGACAAGACTGATGAATAAAAAAGCAGCTTCTTTTTACAGTCATGAGACTCATAGATGAAGAAATACACTTTGCAGAGAGTGAAAGGGAATGAACAAAGCGAACGCATTAGGATGAGATAACGAGGTTTGAAAATGTAGACTAAAAGTGAAAAAGAAAACATGTTTGCTTCTTTATCCCCGCTATCTAAGGATGGTTACTGTTTTCTGAAGATTGTAGCAGATCTGCCAGAGCCTTTGTTCAGCCAGTTAAAGCAATATAGTTGGTTTTGTTTTCATCTAAAGGAGAAGACAGTAAACAATAGAGCTCAATATTGGGTACATACACTGCAATTACAGTGGCAGGAGCTCAGCACTGCCTCAGGCCACAGTGTTCAGCCCCGTGTGTGTGTGTGTGTGTACGGCGGGTTGTGGGAGTGTGTGCTGGCATCCGATCTATACGTTTCTGACTGTTTTTCTCACTGCCCGAATCAGCGAATTATCATGCCCGTTTGAAGCGCGGCGTCTCCGGCGGATGGAGGACGCCTGCTGTCAATAGCAACCGCTACCGATCAAAACCGCTTTTCACATCAGAGGGATCGATCGGCCGACGCGGAGGACGGACGCCCTCGGAGGAGGATTCGCCCAGCACCAGGCGGACCCTCTTCGGGATAATGAATCGGTTTGTTTTTGTTAGCTTGCAGTTTTAGTGATGGAACATGGATGCAACAGATTCCGCCTCATGATCCGGTTTTACACAATTGGACACCGAGAACCTCCCATCTCTTGCGGGCATTTGGGTTTTATGCATTTTCGTGCAGTAAGTACATGTGAAAATCTTTTTGACGTAGTACCTCTAAAAGCTACCAAAAAAGAAAAGAGACATTCTGACACTCCCGGGTTCAGTGAGATCATATTAAAGGATGATAAAAGTGAAGACAAAATCCCAGTGTTCCTTTTTGCTGAGCTTTGATGTCGGAGTGTCTTTTCTTCAAGCTGTCCTCACTGGTTCGTTTTAATCGGGGCAGTTTGTTTCAAACATCCAAAGGTACAACATGTCAGAGTCTATTGCTGGAGATGTTTACACAGGACTCAAAAGCAGACTGGTAGTGTAGTTCTCCTTTGTCTTTCTTTCCCCCTTTTCCAAAAATAAATTAGATTTGTCTCCCAGACGCTGTGTCCAGGGGAATCATTTAAAAGAAGGCCAGGCGGTGGACAGATATCTTTTTTTGTGGGCTGAATGGGGAAAGAAACACGGAGGAGGATGGGTGAGAGACAAAGACCACTGTGGCGGTGCTCTCCAGGGTCATTTCCATTCCGTCAAAGCCGTTCCTCCTGATTGGCCCTCTTCACGGCTGAAAGTGTGTGCCAGGGCCCCATTGGGGGATGACCTGATGGGGGATTATCCCTGCTTTAGCAGGAATTTAAGCAGGACTGTTGCCCCGACCATTCAGACCTCAAAACATCCAGCGAACCAGAGCATGGTCAACCCACCAGAGCAACTTTTTTTAATTAAGCATTTTCAGCGCCTCCCTTTACCCAGTTCCTCCCTCCTTCGCTAACCCCCAGCGGACACCATCTCAAGTCTTTTTCTTTTCCCCTCTCGCGAATGCCTTTGCTCTGCCTTTGTTTTATTCAACAGACTTATAAACTGAGGGGAATTAGCGCCTTTGCTCATTAAGAATGGATATACAGAACAAGAGCGGAGTGAGGAATCTTAAGATTTAAAATCACCAACCTGAAAACATTTTTAATGAGCTTGCGCTAAATTCTTCAGAGATATAGACTTCTGCAGCCCCAGAACAAAGTAAGATATTAAACCAATCTGAAGTGAACTCAGTATAACCTAAAATAGTGGTGTTAAATCCAGGAAAATGGCTATTAAGAGATAGAAAGATTGAGATGAAAATTGGTAAATATAGACAAAGAAGGACAAGGAATGGCTAAATCTGGATTTGTCTTTATGCAGATGATACAATATTCGTACAAATATTTTTAAGAATAATACATCAGCTGTATTGGCAATCATTATTTTTTCCCGTTTTTTTTAAAAGTCATTTACTTGTCTCTGAATCAGACTTAATGACCACCTTAATTAAGAACACGATCTTCAGACCTTTAGAGAAGACGTGGAATTCCCATTAATATTCTGGTTTCTGGGGATCAGGCACTAAACAGCACTGTTATTTACATACTTCATATAAATAACATTTTATCCCAGTCAAGAATCTTTAAATTAGTTAAAATAATGTTTCATCTGTAACCTGGTTCCAACCATTCTTGGTCTAACCTATTTGGAGTCAATTATTTCAGCTCTCATAAAGCAAATTAAAGCCTACACAACATACATTAACTGTACGTATGAAATAAAATGAACAACATAAAAAAGTTGTATATTTTGACTGATTATAGCTTACAGACAATGGACACTGATAATCTATTGTCTTAGAAAATAAAAACATTACACAAGATTACTAAAAAAATAAAAAAATGTTAGACTTTTGAAAAGAATTTCAATTCCTATTAACTCAAACCATGTTGGTTCTCTTGAATGGATTTTGACTGACAATCAAGAATCTCAAGGTCGTGGTTCTCGCTGTTGCACGTTTTTCAACCACATCTTTTCCTTCCACTTAATTTTCTATGAATATGCTTGAATGATACAACACTCTGAACATCTCGCTTGTTCAGCAATGACCTTTTCAAGCCTCCACCCCCTCTTGGTGGGGGGGTGTCCATGACGATTGTGTCCTACTGACCCAGACTAAGACCTTACAAAGGCTTGTAAAAGTAGGTGTTTTGAGTTCATTAGGGTGGGAAACCATGAACATCCAAAATGTAACTTTCTACAATATTCAACGTTTTGGAGACACAAAATTTGCCATAATGAACAAAATTACAAGAAATATTGCACTGCTTAATTAAATAATATAACATAGCAACGACAAAAAAAAATATTGAACTCTTTCACAATAATCACATTTTTTGAGATGTACCTGAACTGTACATAGCCATCAGCACAAAGCCACTCATGTTGCCTGGATGCTGCATATGAAAATGAGCTTCATTACATATCTGGTCATTTTTCTGTCACCAGGCGTTTGTTGATTTTAGATCGGACATATTTAAATAAGACGGTTCAGGCCAGTGACACAAATCAACAAGCAGACATTGTGAATATTCCTGGCAGTATCATGCGTTGACTGTATTTACAGTAAAGGAAACAAGCGTGCTTCAGAAGCTCCCAGCCACGAGCCTCTCCCTCGTCTTCTTTAAAGTTTCGCTCTGAGCTGTTTTTCCCCGCGGCCACTTCAAAGCCTCCCTCCCACAAACGGCAGCGGAAAAGGACCAGCAACAAGTCAACATGACCGAGGGTTGCGTGCTCTCATAAACCCTCTCCAGAGGGAAACACAGGGCAAAAAAGAAAGAAAAGCTGATTTATCTCTCGGCAGGCACTGCTGGTGCAGCTTTATTTTAGACGGATGGTTCTGAGACACCCAATGCAAAACATTCCTTCACTCGGCCAGGACTCATTCAAGGGGAACATCTAGAACAGCAGGTTTTGTTGGTGCACAGACGTGTTAGCTCCCTTACAACTAAAAAGAACTCCAAACCAACCTGGCTGTATAAGGGCAGTAGTGAATCAGGAATCACCTGTAATAAAACTAATTCTCTGGTTCATTTGTTTGGACTGATTCCAATCAAGAAATCACTCCTGACAGCAAGAAGCAGGTTAAAAGATCCCAGAACTCTCCTGATCTGCACTAGTTAAAGATGAGTACGAAATCTTCGACATCTGTTACTGTTAGAAAACTATTTAGAAATATTGGAGAACAGTGGTTGGCCCCAGCTAGCTAAAGACGCTAACCTTAAAGCACTAATCATAAACATTAGTTCTGCTGATGCTACAATGCTATACCAACACGGTACTTAGCAAAAGCTAATGCTAAAGCGCTAACTTAAGTCTAAATTATATCTATAAGTCACAGGTGTGAAGTGGCCTAGTCAAACTCCAGACTTAAATGTGTATCAGGTTCTTTAAGGCAACCTTAGACAGACAAAATCCAAAAAGTCTGACAACATTTAAATGAGCACAACAGACATAAACCAGTCAGTTCTTCACTGCCTTCAGCTCAGAGCCGTAAACATTCATTCAGTCAGTCCAAATGGGCCATTTTCAATCTAACCCTTCAACAATACATTTCAATTGATTTTAGTGGATGGCTGTAACATCCTGCCAAATGCTCCTTTGATGGTTCACACTGTGAAATTCCTTATTGGCTCACTTCATTACATCCACACCAATCTGCAATTAGACGTTCCTCCTGCAGAGCCCTTGAGGATGTTTTTGCTTCATTGTTAGTGTATTAAAGTAGCTTAAACCGACTTAAGCTGCTTGTCGCATGCTGAGAGAAATTAATGTGGCTTCATAAACCATAATGGTCAACTGCTGATGATCTACGCAGTTGTCTCTCTGAGCGTTTTGGACTCTGTTCTCACCCGTCAAACAGGTTGCAGGACTCCACGCAGGTGCGGCCTCGTTTGAAGTAGCGGCAGGAGAGGCACTGGTCGGGCCCCGGGCCCCAACAGCCGTCGTCCGAACACATGCGGTCGCACACCATCCGGTGCAGAGCTGTTGAGGAGTAAAGACATGGAGGAGTCATTTTTCCTGCCTAACAGTGTGGGATTCATCGGTATTCCCAACAGCTCCGCCTGCAGAGAGTGCCTAAACCTTGGCCCCCTGTTTCTTCTTTCCTGTCAAACCGCAGCAATCAATCCACCTCATCGGACTCACTGGTCCCCCCCATCCGGTGAGTGACATAAGAAGTCCCTGGGGGCCGCCTGGAGGGGGGCCAGACCCTCTGTCAACAGCAGAGCAATCAATGACAGACAGTAGGGCTGAGCCTAATAAAGAGGGCCTGTATTAGCTCCAATCGATCGAGCCCTAACACACACGCACACACACACTGGACTCATTAACCTCTTAATGAGTCCAGTTTCAAGATTAACTTTGAAACAGGAAGCCAAGATTTTTTAACTTTTCTGAAGATTTTCTAGATGTCTCCACTTCTGCGCAAGACATTGGTTTGTTGGATTTTCTCATCTGCTAAAGCCAACTTATAATTCAGCAGTGTAGTAAAGGGTGTTTGTGATTATGCGAGTCACAAAATTCAAACAAGTAATCCTCTGAAATGCTTCGCTCAGCATCTAAACCAAACGCAGAACTCCAGGAACTCTGGGTCCAGTTTCAAACCCAGACAGAAATGATCTGCTGGACCCATAACATCTAACTCTATTTATCTAGAGTAGAAAACAATCAAATCAAACAACGTAGTAATAACTGAACCCACCTCAGGGCTTTAATGTCACAATGAAGCTGAGCAAGGCCTTTCACAGCCAGGTGGTAAGAGTAGAAAACTGATACTGTTGCCATGGACACGGGCATTTCAGTTTGTATTTGTGCTTGACAAAACTGTAGGTTTCAACTTAATCAGAACACAGTGCATTGTTTTCATCTGAGGTCAAGGTCACATTTATTTATAAAGCCCGTTTCCAACAGCAGAGGCTGCAACAAAGTGCTTTACAAGGAAACAACCACAACGCTAAAAGGCATCAAAAACCAAACTATAGACAGAGTGAAGAGCTTAAAAGGAAGTTAGACTAACAAAGACATCTGGGACGGGAAAAGACACAACACAAAAAGATACACACACACACTCCTTATGTTAAAGAGTGAGCAGCAGAGTTTTTGTAAATTAAGTATTTAAAGCAACTGGTATTGAAGACACAAACTCCAAGAAGACAGATAAAAGTTAGCTCAGTTAGTTTTTGCACTAAATGCCCCCCATATACTTCTACCAGAGACGGCGGTCCACAGATACATTTTCATGTCTGTGTGTGAGTACACAGTAAACAGTGTTCACATCTACACCCTGTAGAAATGTTTAAAAAAAAATAAAATAAATTCATCTTTCATCACAGTAGATGGTCCACAATGAAACAGAAAAGGAGAAGCGCCCACACCTCCAAATTGCACATAAACCCCCTATTATACTTGATGATGGGAAAGCGAAGGAAGTTTAAAAATCATTTTTTAATTTCAATACATTTATTCAAGTTGAGATGTAGATGATTAAAATGATGAGAATGAGTCTCTGCGCGTCTCCTTGACGATTTATGGAATACCTGGCTTTTGCACGCATCTCCAGCAGGGGTTAGAGTCTTTAAAGTTCAGTCGGTTACTATCTTTACGTTCCTATTTTTTTCCCACCCTATTCAGGGCTGAGTAAAGATCAGAGCTATTAAAACGTTCATTTCAATATTTAAAAAAAAAAAAAAAAAATCCAAATTAGCCAGACCTTCTCTTTTTCTTCCTCATACCTGTAGTTTATATTTATACAGAGACTGGAAACAAACCCCCTCCTCTCCGACCGCTTTAATAACCTTTGAATGAATGTTAATTGGCTGCAGAGTTTCTGAGGAAAGTTCATTAAAGCAGCTGTTTATCAGAGAATGCTTTAAACAAATTTAAGGAACCAATTGGATTATAATTTCCTCCAGGTTTAATAAAGCGAAGAGTGGCTGCCTTCAGCTTTACTCCCAAAGAAAATTGGTTTTAATGTCGACAGCAAAACCGCTCTGCTGCGGGGAATATCCGGTCAGAAGAGGCTAACTGTGATGGTCACAAAACAGAATTTCATTCATTTAGATTAAATGTAGGCATTTCAAAGGATAGGAACATAGAACTATTAACACTTATCCACTGCTTCCATTGTTAATACTTTCCGGAGATGGGTAGAAACTAGTTAGATTTACTCAGTTACATTTACTTTTAGGAGTATTTTTACTACGCCATATTTTTTACTCTGGAGTAAAATTTCTGGATTCTCTACCCACTGAATGAGAATAAAAAAAGCAGCTACTCACTGCACTCCTTGGGGTCCCGGTTGTTGCGGACGACGACCTTTTGGCTGGAGGTTCTGAAGAGCGACGTCCAGTTGACGGTGTTGTAGAAGCAGAGGCGGGTGTTGTTCATGATGTAGACGTTTCCGGCACTGATCTCGCTCAGAGACTGGAAGTGGAGGGCGGAGATCCAGAGCTGCTTCAGGAGCAGCAGAGAAATGCCGGTCCCACTGCAAGAGGAGAGAAAGGTTCATGGTTGTGTTGGTCACTGTGGTGCCATCATCATCATCATCATCATCCTTTAAGGTTCATGTGCCAAATCCGGCCCGCTATCGTTTTTAATGTATTCCTCTAGACTCTAAAGGGACCCATAAATCGAACCATCAAGATAACAGTTTGCTTGAATATTATTTTGTCAATCAAATCTAAGCAGTTTTTATTTGTTTACTGCCAAATTACATCGATCAGTTCCACCAGTTTCTTGTGCAAAATAAACAAATCCCTGCACTTTATCGCACTAATACTTAAATGTGAGTTTATTGGAAATGTTTGTCAAAAATGGTGAAAAACATTGGATCTAAGTGACTGTTTACTCCCACCTGCAGGTGGCAGTATTTCTTACTTCTACTAAAACAGCAGCTTCAGGCTTACTTGATGTCAAGTTGTAATTCTTGATGATACGGAGAGTAAGAAAAACAATCGGCAAATTCTGAAGGGACTGAAAAGATTTTAAAAAAAAAATTTTATTTCAAGAATATATTTGTATTTCAACAGATTGTTAACTGGTTTTATCAATACATCCTGTCCCAAGCAGGCCTTTAAGAACATTCATGATCTGGATTTGGCCCAAAATGAAAATGGGTTTGACACCCCTCACTGTAAGGGTTCTACAGAGTCAAGGTCAGTACTGCAAGCAGGTCCGTGGGCCCCAACAGAGACATCTGAAGGTTTTTTTTTCCAGTCGCTCGCTTGTTTTCCATCTATGTACTGAGATTTTGTCAGGTGCATCGCCAAGAAGCATCGTTACCACAAAGAACAACTCAATTATAAGAAAACTTTACTTCTTGTGCTAATTTCGTTTCTGTTGCATAACCAATGAGCAGAAAGTAATACCAGGTACCTGAGTTGCCACTCTGTATGTGTAATCCTACCTATAAAGAGATCTGCCTCCGATGGTCGCCAAGTTGGAGAAAACGCTCAGATCCGTCATGTTTTCAGGCCAAGACTGGATGTTCAGGTACCCTGAGAACACACCACATGGACTTTGACTTTACACTTTCCTCAGATGTTCACTGCCGTTTTTTCTTTTTTGTTGTTTTTACAAGAGGATGATGAAACGGGAAATGGAAGAAGGGTTCATTTCTTAGGTGGAGACAAAGAGAGAAAGCAGCCTGCACTAATTAAAAGAATAGATTTCATACTTTGCACATTCAGTCTGGTTGCACTTGCCGTTTAATGACAGATTATATCAGATCAGCCTCTATGGAAATGACATTAACAGGGATGGAGCAGGAAATGGCGGAGGGTGGAGTGGCCATTGCTCTTTTTTATTGCTGGTGTTTTCATAATGAAAATGCAGTTTCACTCCATTAGCCGTTTGGTTCGTGGTTTAATATGAAGGAAAGCGGTTTGTAGACGAGCCCCTTTAGGGCTGTAAGAGCTAATGCATAAACATACACACACAAACACACACACTCTGAAAGTCTGTTGAACCATCACGCACACATACAGTAAACACAAACCAAACGGGTCACCTGTGATCTCCTTGACGGTGCGGAAGACGCTGAGACGCTCCGGGTCCAAAGGTCCGATGCCGTGGTACATGTCCCTGTGAAACACACAGCAATCACTTCAGAGACCATCACTTTATTCAAGACAAATTCAACAATTGCGTTCCTCTACCACCGTGCTTGGCAGCTGGTGCACTGTGGTTCTGACCAAACATTGTCTGCCCTGGTCTGCAACTTCCCCACTGATATAAACCTATAAATAAAAGATAATCCATGTCTATTGGTCGATCCGGTAGAAATCTCTCTATCTTCTACAAGATCCAGTTCTAGAGATCAGAGGTCCAGAAGGGAAGGTCAAGGTTCCAAAGTGTTTCAAGGTCAAAAGGGAAATAGTTCTGGGTCTACATTCAGGTTTTCTTTCAATGGCAAACAGAAACTTTCAAAGCACCCTGCTCTATAAAGCAAGTACATCCAAACGTTCAATAGTTTGTAGCGCTGCCTTGAGGAATGATCCGAACCGTCTCACAGAGCGATTCATGGCTCTAGCTGCAAAAACAAGTCTGAAGCATCACTCCTACAGCACTGTGCTTGATCATTTGCATGAGTTTTGTTTTTCTTGTTTGGCTGGTACTCTGTCGGGTTTTTCTGCATTCCGGTCATATGTTTCTAAATGACTGATCTTGTTACTCACCCTTTGATGCCGGTGATGAGAAAGATGAGATTGCCGTTGATTTTGGTGCAGTTGACGAACTTGTCTATGTTGCTGGCGTCCACGGTCTGAGCCGTCTGCAGGCTGCCCGTCCCGATGCCGTCGCACACTGACAACGCAAACACAGTTGCACGTCAATCCGGCAGTTAGCGTTGCCATGACGAGGCATGGCAAGGTGTCCTTGTGAGAACCACTAGAAGCCATTTTTCTTCCCCCTTGCAATGTTTTCCCCCCCATTCTCTTTCATCAAAATAAAGTCCTATGGTGCTCCGGCGGGGCCGTGGCCCTGCTCCACGCATTTGAATTCTTTTGATGAAAGCACAGGCCAATCTCCATCCATTCCCTCTCCATAATGAATTCATTACATCTGCATTAATTACACTCAGCCCGGCGCGAGCCAAGTGTTTCTGACACGGGCAGAAGGGAGGGATGATGAATAAGGCTGGCATTAAGTGGTGTAACCACTTTCTGATAGTGATTTATACCGGCCAATTCCATATCTGAAATGTTAATTTGTTATCATTTCCCACAGTTCCTTGGGCTATCCCTCATTAACCCGTCCCTGTGACGTGACGATGTAATCAGGGGATCGGCCAATCGGCTGACGGCGCGGCCGCCGCGCGCCGCCTGGGGGAAAACATTATTGCCTTCCTCTCTGAAGAGAAAGGGCAGATCGGTTACCTTTGTGGGGAACAACACGATGAAGAGGATAATCGTCACTACTGAGCTAATGCCGCTTAATTCCACGTCAGGTATTTTGGGCCATTAGCTGACGCCGCTGTAGCAAAACGACTTCAGGTAGCCGCTTCTCATTAAGAGGCTATTTTTTCTTAATTAACATTCCGACTGATGTCGGGATCAAACGTATGACCTTCATTGATGCCGCATTTCTCCTCCGGAGAGGAACGTTCACCAGAAACGATTTTCAGACCACAGAAAGCAAAACTCCAGAACTGGATGACAACATGGCTCACCTTTAGGGCAGATGTCGGTGCATGGGATGCACATTTTGATGCGGTTCTCCTCCACCTCCATCTTGTTGCTGGGACACGCTCTGACGCAGGAGCTGTGGTCCACCACGAAGTTATCTGCCAGAAACGAGAAGCCATGAACACGGACTGTCCCTCTGACGACGCAAACCCAGAGCTGAGGGATGATAAATCTCATCTGATGATCAGTGGATTCCGAACATGCAATCTGTCGCCTGACTTTTAATTCACGCTGGGCTAATTGTTCCTGCAATGCAGACCCTCCACAGCCGGGAAAGGAGAGCTGCTCTTTGCTTCTTCGCCGACATCAGTCCAAGCAGATGGTGCGGCAACTTAGCTAATTGAGATACACCATTTGTTTAGGCTGGAGCCACTTATCTTGCCTCGCAATAATCGTCTGGAGTCTAATTTCAGCGGAGATTAGAGCATGCTCGCTTCTTCAGGAAGACTTCATTAACACCTTTATGAGCGTCAACAGCGCCTTGGACTTACGGGGGCATTTCTTCACGCAGAAGGCTCCGTAGGTGTACTTGGCTCGGGGGTTGGGCTCCAGCTGGAAGGAGGTGGGGTTGTAGACGAACGGCTGGGGGCACTGGGTGACGCAGGCGCCGCTGTTGTTGAAGTTGGTGCAGGCCTGAAAAATAATACAGGTGGAACAGTCTAGTCACTGTGATCTACTGGCAGCAGTGGCTGTTACAACATCATAATACAACCATAAAATCCAACTCTCTATGCCACATGCGTCAAACTCAAGGCCTGCAGGCCGAATCCGTCCCGCTGTAGCTTTTTATGTGGCCCTCTGGATTCTAGACTAAACACTAAGTGTGCTTAAATATTATGTTCAATCAAATCAATGCCGTTTTTATTTGTTTACTGCCAAATTATGTCAGTCAGTACCTCCAGTTTCTTGAGAATTATTGTGGAAATTCACGCAAAAAAAAAAAAAAAATCAATAAATTGCGCTAACAATTGGGAGTTTATTGCAGATTTTTCTTCACCCCTCACTTTACACAGCAAACGCTTATCAGTTTTCTTGAATTTTAAAGCCCCTTAAATTTTCTGACAACTCAGCCTAACAGTATGGTGGGTCTGGTTGCCTCCACTGTGTGGGAACAGATTTGCTCTATCATTTTGGAATATTCTGCCTGTTGAATAACTGAGTTAATTCAGTTGGGAGAGATGATAATCCACAAGTTGTCAAGGAGGACATGGTGGGCCGATTCCAAACAGATAAATGTAGGATATGTTTAGAAGGGAGAGGGAGGGGCATCATGTACTGAATTTGACCTCATCATCATTATGATGGAACTGGAATGCTTCTAATGCTAACTTTACATCCATAGAATATCCAGTATAAGACAATTCAAAAATACTTTATTTCTCCCAAAAAGGGAAGCAGTCAGTCTTGCATCGAATCTGAAGAAGCCTCTGACTGAAGACCTGCTCTATAACTGTCTCATGACCAGCAAGACAGTTCAGTATCCAGGCAGCAGAGACGAGATTCCACAGCAACGTGTCCTGACAACGTCATCAGTCGTTATTTAGCTTTGCTAATCCACATCCTTTGGTTTTGCTGCTCCTGTTTCCATTTCTGTCTGGTCGTCTGGACAGAAAGGCGCCGGAGAGACACTGGAGGAAATGATTCTTCATCCATGAAGCTTCCTTTTTAACTTTTCTGGGATTCGGGGTTGTAGTTGTAGAAGATGTTAATTAGATGTTCCCAGATGCAAAAACAATACCTTGTTGCCATGGTTACACACCAAAACAGCTGTCCAAAAGGTAAAAAAGAAAGAGGAAGTAAAGAATAGAAAACTTCTTCAGAGAAGTGAAATTTTAAATTTTAAATCTGGTACACATCTTAATGCTGCCCTGGGCAAATGCCCATAGCCCAGTTTAATCTGAGCGTATGTTTTTGGATAAAACCAAAAAATTAGTTATGATTTGGGGCTAAATAGAATTTAGATGACATATTTCAGTCTGTATTTTTGGTTTTTAGTGTGTTGATTATTTGTGGCTTCTTTGAGAAAAAAATAACTAAATAAATGAGTAAATAAACAAGCCTAAACTTTAACTGCTTGCATCTCCTCCCATGAAGGTGTGGAGTTGCTGGTGAGGTGAGAGACATCAGTCACAGAGAGGGAAGGGGAATTACAGCAGCACATCATTTTTACGCCGCATTCCAACATGCGAATCGTGCGGCTGCTTCCCGTCTCTGCGGATGCCAAATGGGAGAAAAATTGAAGCCATTGATCCAAGGCCATGATGTTAACGGCGTAATGTTCCCCCATAAAGCCCCCTTTAAGCGTCTTGACGTCCACGGCCGCCGGTAATTGAGTTGGACGGGCCTTCAGGTGAGTTACAGCAGCAATATCCACTCAGTCGACGTGCAAGTTTGCAAAACAACAAGTAGTCGGGGTGATAAAAACGATCATAATTGGAACGCCAAATCCCAAATTTGATAACGGTGAACTTTTACAAGCCTATAAAATGGTTTGTCAGCAAGCATGGAGCGTTGGAAAATCACTTTTTACCATTTTGTCACATTGCAACCACAAACTGGTTTAATTTTAATCTGAAGAAATGACACAAAGTAGAGCAGAACTGACATATGGCTGCAATTAAAGCTGAATGTCTTAGATGGAGATTGTGTGTGTTGATGTACATTTTTGAGATATGCCATAAATTCTGAATTGGATCTAGAGCTGGACTTTGACTGGTCCATTCTAACAGAGGACAGGCGGTATAAGCGGGTGTTATGGGAGGGGGTTCTCCGTAGACTCAAAGTGGGCGTTTCTCCACCACAAACACTGATTGGCTAGTTCCGGCCGCAGAAATATTAAAGAAATTTTATTTCCTCTTTTTTTGTTCTTTTTTGTCAGTTGAGGTGGACCTCCATGTTTCTGTGGGATATCACTTTAACCTTCCTCCCTGACCCGTCTGCTGCTGTTGTTGAACTTCACGAGGTCTTTTTTATAACCTCCTTTTTCCTTTTTTATAACTTTCATGACTTTTGAAGGAAATTTGTTGCCATTGATTTCATTCCATGAATTCCAACATAATTAATGGAAGTCGGTGGTTTTATCCTAATAAAATGTGGGGGGGAAAAATCCAACAAGGTTACACTTTAGTAAAAGCATTAGAAGCAAAGGGGATCATTTCAAAAGTTAAAGAAGAGAAATCAAAGAGCAGACTCACAAAGCAGTCGGTGTCCTTGGGGCCAGAGCAGCCGCCGGCGCACTCTCGATGGCAGCAGTCGCTGACGTAAGGCCCGAAGCAGCGACCGTCACACTGCTCTGCACACACCGATTTTGTCACTGCCCAAGAAGTGAGAAGACCGAATTTTAAAAGGTCTGACACACACGCACCCACATTCCTAAAAGAGACAATATACCACCACCCTCAGCCTTCCGCGACCGTTATGTGACACGAATGAAATGAAAGGCTTCTGCTTCCTAAAGGTCGAGACAAGTGGATTTGTGAGCACATACTTACAGACTTAGACAGACGTAAAGAGAAAAAAAAAAAAAAAACCCAGTGAAGCGCCCTCTGGTTCACTCAACACTTGCCAGCTCAGAGCCAAGCAGCTGAAAATTGGGCTTGGCAGGTACGAATCAGAGGTGGCATGTCGGAGCTGCAGGGAAAGCAGCGGCTTTTCCCGAGAAAGGGAAAGAAAAGACTTTAAAAAAAAAAAAGAAAACTGTATTTATCTGTTGCCATAATAGTTCTGAAGCTCATTTTTTAAAATTTATTTTCTTTTCTTTTTGCCAAGCAGAAGCAATGTTGCCAAAAACCCTATGAGAATGTGACTACCGTAATTTCCGGACTATAAGCCGCGACTTTTGTCACACGCTTTCAACCCTGCGGCTTATACAAAGATGCGACTTATTTATGCATTTTTTTCTAATGGCCACCAGGGGCGCTCGAGCAGAAAAGGTAAAAGTGAGACAGGTGGAATATA
>CAEGAG010073257.1:0-70439 GCA_903067065.1 Brachyrhaphis terrabensis | reverse complement strand
TAATTAGATGCAGCTGCTATTTGTGTTACTATTTCCAATTGTAATGCCTTATTTCTGTCGTATGTTTTATCGTGTGATGCTACGGAGTTGTCAGAACGCTGGTTTGTAATCTATTAATAAAGTTTGACTGACCTATCTGACTGTTTTGTTGACATTCCCTTTAGCGCAGCTCCATTTAATGGATGCATAACGTATCCCTAGCCTCTACTGTAGCGTCTATTCTATGCGCCTTATAATGCGGTGCGCCCTATATATATGAAAAAGTTTCAAAATATGCCAATCATTGAAGGTGCACCTTATAATGCGGTGCGCCTTATGGTGCAGAAAATACTTGGGGGACTTGGCGTGCAGCCACAAGGTTTTTTGACCTCTCTCTCTTTCTTTAGACTCTCTTGTTTACTCTTTATTATTTTGTGGAAAAGTAACTTTTGTACCGTTTTTATTTCTGAAGTAAACCGTTTAACTTTATCAAGAGGATCCAGTCTGGTTTTTTTGTCGTTTCAAGTGGATTGAATGGGAAAGACGGAGATCGTCAAGCTTATGGCTTCATTATTTAGGAACCTACAGTCACCTCCACGTCTCGTAAGTCCTCAGGTGTATTTCTCATCACAAAAAGAAATTATTAAGAATAAGCTAGCCAAATAAAAAAATGAGTTGTAACCCAAATTACAGAAGTTCTGATTTTCTTTTGCTTTATATTTCATTAACTATCCTTATATTAGTTTAAAAAATATACTTGAATCTTCTTAACATTTGCATTCATTGAACTCAATATTGAAAATATACATTCACTAATCAAACTGAAACGCTGTGGTTCTTAAAATTCATCCTGAAGGCTCTCATACTGCCCATTAAGGTAATTTAAAAAAATGACAATATTTTCATTTAATTGCTATTTGAATATTTGCAGGTAATGTTGTTTGCAAATCTACCAAGTCACAAAACTTTAAAGCATTTAATTTGACAAAACATGTGTGTTGATTAACTTTATTTCTGTCTGTTACTGAAGAATAAAGACAAAACTTGAATCAATTTTATGTTTCTCACACTTCTAAATAACTCATCAATTCTGCTCATCTCTGCTTTTACCAGGATTAATAAAATAACTGTAGTTAACAATACATGCCAAAGACATGAATATTTTATTTTACTGATGAACAAAACAAGCAAATCAGCTTCTCCCATCTGACAATTGCCAGTACGACCATTAGATGGCACTGTTCCCGTTTTAATAGTCTTTTGGAGCTAACGTTATTTTTAGGAGGTGCGTCACTGCAGCTGTTCACATTTTGAACTTCAGGTTATACAACAAAATCAAACAATAGCTTTTTAACAATTAGAACAGTACCGTTTTCATAAACTTAAATCTTCTCGTGCAGCAATTTTATATAGCTATGGTGAACCTATCACAGGAAAAGTTTGGAATATAATTCATAGTTCCACTTTAATTATTTAAAAACGTTTACATATAGTAGCAGAACAATATAGCACTAGTAAAACTTATTGTCATATCTAATTCGATGTGTTGGACGGGAGAACATAGATTATTTGAAGTGAAGAAGACAACACTCTGTCTGTCAGTGTCTCAACAAGCCTGGGATTTTATAACTGAAGACCAAAGGATTCTATTTATAGCTGCGTCCTCCTCATCCCACTTCAGACAATCATCACATCCAGCCCTCCTCAAGGTACACCGTCAACACTCCACTCGCAGTCCTTTCATTTTTAATGTGACGACAAATTCAACGCGACAGGTGTGCTAAAAGTGTGTTCACAAAAAGACTGGCATGTTTTCTATAGTTAAAGATTATTATATGACATGTGGCTTTTATTGTGCTCGTTTCTCTCATGTTACTAATTTTAAAGGCAGCGAGACAGACTACTACTATCATTTCTGTTATTATTTTTTATCAGCGCATTATTAGTTGACTTGACCGTCGATTCTGCGGACAAACAGGTGGTCGTTTCACTCTGCGGTGTGAGTCCGCCAGAGAAAGTGGACCGGAACAGTCTCTATTAGACGCTCACTGTTCGTGACATCCCTCCCACACCCGAAACACAGGACATGTCTTTTCTCTCCGATTACTTATTTGCCTCATCATCTCTGCTTTTACAGACTGCTAATGGATGGGGGCTATTGTAGTGCGGGCGCTCTGATCTATAAATAGACCTGCTTGCGAAGTATGATCTCGTCACTGGGGAAGTGAGGCGGGAGAGTGCCTATTGGAAAGATTGTCAATTAGCTTGGATGCATCACACAGTTGTCATAAAACTGCAATGACTTACAAAACCATTTATAGTGGTGTGAATCAATTTTTATCTCCCTTTCTTATAACATGGTTTGTTTATTAAACTTATTTACATTTTGTTGGATCCATAAACTTTTATTGATGAGATAGAACTACACAAAGTGGTGCGTAATTGTGCAGTGGACAGGAAATAATACATGGCTTTCAAATTTCTTACAGTTAAAACGCTGGCTTGCATTTGTTTCCCCCTCCCTATAGTTTGATCATCTTAAATAAAATCAGGTGCAACCAACTGCTTTCAGAAGCCACCTAATTAGTGAATATAGATTTCTTTTCCTTTCTGTTTTTCCCTTTAGGGGTCGTCACTGCGAGTTATCTGTCTCCATGTAACCCCCTTCTTCCACATCTTTTTCTCTCACACCAGCTACCTTCATGTCCTCTTTCACTACATCCATAAGTCTCCTCTTTGTTCTCCCTCTAGCTCTCCTGCCTGGTAGGTCCATCATCAGCATCCTTTTTAAATTGAAATCCACTAAGTACAGTTGCTTGTGAAGGATTCGGTGGTATCTGAAGAAACTAAACAAGAGCAGCTGTTGTTGGAAAAGTCCTATGGGCGACACAATAAACACACGGAAGAAGACGCCTTGATTAGATGATGATGAAATTGGAAGCCTGTGCAAAAGGACATATCTCCTCCATTTGATTCAGGTGCATTGGACCAGAGACACCGCCAGAAGTTAGTGGAGGTGTTAGTGGCCAGTTGCTTTTCCATCAAATCTGAGTGAATTTTTGTTATTTTGCAGAGAATGTGTAAAAATGTTATTCTGTAGGTGTGCAGAACTGGTAATACAACAATAACAATGAATGTTATGTAGGCATGAGACCATTTAAAAACAAAGAAACTATTGAGAGGAGAAACAGCTTGATAAGTAAAATCGTAATGGCAAAGTATTAAGTCAAGAGGGCAAAATACAAATTTACCACACTTCTAGAATATTAAAAACCATGTATTTCTTTATTTCCTCCTCTTCACAGTTATGCAACAGTTTGTGTCGATCTATTACATAAAACGAGAGAAACAAATTCATAAAGGGGGTACTATAACTTGTGAGATTTACTCTCTATCCCCTCAAACGTGAGACATACGTTCTCCAGAAGCAAGTAAAAATATTTCCAATCCAGTAGGAATGAGAGGAAGGAGCAATCTTTAATTTTATAGAGATCTTGATCAATATTATTTCTAAAAATCATAAATAATACCTTTTTAGATCACTTATATCACATGTATCAGAGATCACACTGTTGTGCTAAAATGCCATTTAATGTGTTTTAAATTATGTTATTGTTATGATCTGGGGTGTTTAGTTGGGTTTTAGTTTTATTTATGTGTTTCTTTGTTCCTCTTTTATTTAACTCAATCTTGTTTCTGTTTAACTTTAGTTCAGTTCTTCTTAATGTTTATAATTATGTTTATTTCTGTTTCTAGTTATTTTGAGCTACTCTAGTTTTAATATTTTTCTTTAGTATAGTTATATTCTTTAGAGTTGGACTTATTTCCTGTCAGCACTTACTAAACATTCACATCCACAGAACTATAAATATTGTTCTAAACAAGAAATAAAGAATAATTTTTTTTCTGAATCTAAATAAATTAAGGGTGGTAGCTGTTGTGATAAATTATGCAGTACAGTGTTTTGACATTTTCCAATTTTGATGGACACTTTGTGATGTCAACAAAAACGTTTCTCACAAATGCAACTCGTTTTCAAATGGCAGCTGGATCTTGGCGTCTGGTAACAAGCGCTCTTTCCACAGGTTTCTTGCCTTGACAGCTTTTCAGAGCTGCTTCTCAGAGCAGTCATAGAAAAACCCATAAATTCCAGACCTGGCAGTGTACATTTTCATTTAGACAGGGACAGAGGAAAAACACAGCTCATTCTTGACATGAAGGCTTTTCGCTGCAGTTTGTCCAAATGACCCTCCAGCCGTCTTTCCATTTCAGAATATTTTTTGATATTTTTACATTAGGCTTGTTCTTGGCAGGTTGCAGCTCACAGATGTCTACACTGCTCAGATGGCTTGAGGGGGCAGGTACCATCTGAGCAGTGTCATGGAGAGAAAGTCATTTTATCGGCACCTTACACTCAGCCTGACACATAATTTCATAGTACCAAGGAATGTGTTAATGAGACAAAATGTTTTCGAAAGAACAAATTTTAGCAGGCATCTGTGAATTATTCAGGGGACCTGATAAGTCTATTGAACTGGTGAGAAGTGTTCACAGAGCCAGCATGCTGCATGATATCCCTGCTGTCTCATACACTCCAGCTATGGCAGGCTGATATTGTTGTCTTAAACTTGGTGTTTGCCATATTTCTAATGATATTATGAAGACCCTGCAAGAAAAAAAAATCTGTCCCCTACAGAGATGAAATAGAAAGTGGGACTGAGTAAAGACAGTTAATTTTCTCACAATGTCAGTAATGAAAATGGTAAGCAACACCTCTGTTCCTGTTTTTGACTATAAAGACAGCCTACAACCTAATTATGTCAGAAATTATACTTCCAACAAAAGATGCTAAATACAAGGAATAATGCAACTGTGCATTTTTGTTAATATGTGTTAATATCAGTTTTTCTTTACCTACATTTCGTCATTTCATTATAAATATGTCTCCACTATTCTCCATTAGATTTATCATCTGAGCCCCTAAAATCAAAGAGGGTATTAGCATCAGTAGCAGTGAAAGTCTATCCAATTTACTAAATGAATTATTTGCATGCCAAATTTGCATGACACATGACATACAAAATTAATTAATTAATGAAACATTCTGAACCTCCATATGATTATTGCAACTTCCATAGTAAATATGTGTGTTAAAGCCTAAAAAAGTCTTGTTTTAATGCACAGGCACAATCTCCCGCATCATTTAGAAAATTTGACATTTAATTTGAGTGCACTAATTCAGTTGGAAAAATAATTTAGCAGTAGGAAATGATTGTACAAAAAGCAACAGTTCTGTCTTTCTTGACACCCCCACTGATCTCATTTTATGCAACTCGTTTCTTTCCAATTGGACATTTTAGGTTTCCAAATTTTGCAATGATTCACCGGATCCCAACAGAAATGATTCACATCTTCTTGGCCAGAGGCAGTTTGTGTATTTCTGTAATATCTAAACAAGTCAGTGAGCTTTGATAAATTGTGCCTTGCACCCTTTTTTAAAAATAAACTCTCTTTTTGTGCCTCATCTCATATTGATAAATGAGTAACAGTAATCATTTTTTCAGTGGTTTCAGTTTGAGAACTACTGAGATTTTCTTTCTTAAATGTGCATTTCTCCCAGTCCGCTTCTCTGCTTTATATCGGCCACCATTGTTGACACCCTTGAATTGCTTCCATTTTATTTGTTATGTGCTCCATGATCTATTATTGGCTTGGCCTGTAAGTGTTTTCTGTTTCAAAACAAGATGAATCCCTAACATGGCATTACGTTTCCAGGCAACAGTGCATACTCTGCTATAATTTTCTTTGTATAGTTATGATGTTTAATAGTAAGTGACTGCATGGCACTTTTCCAAATTTAACCACAGCTCACAGAGCCTGTAGAGCTTGATGTATGTCAGGAGGCGTGGAGGCTACGAGCTATATTTGGCTGCTGTGTTCCCTTCAAAGCGATGACTTCTAGGTCTGGACTTGACATTTCTCTTAGACTGGAAAAAATGGGTTTGGGTCAGTGAGTTTTTTGTGGAAGGTGAAGCAGGCCTGAAGGGGGAGGGGCTGCTGTCGATGCCCAGAGGACAGACCTGGTCTATGTTTGGCTGTGTCTCACTCTTTGATCCTTACTCTTTGCTGCACAAAAGGTGTCTGAGGGTTTGTTTTAAGTGACTTATGTAGATTCCCATAGCATCGGAGTTTACAAAGATGTTGCACTCTGGAAGGAATATTGTCATAATTCCAAAAAGTTTTGGAACAAGTTTAAGGTCCAAGCAGCACATGAAAAAATAAAAATAAAAAAATAAATAGTGGATTGCAAAGGCATTGATGTTTCTTTAACTTTTTCACATTTTGTCTCTTTACAACCCAAACTTCATTGTGTTTCATTGGCAATTTATTATATACCCTAAAGCAAAGTAGTGCACTATTGTGAAAGTATAAGGAAAAGAACATTGTTTCCAGTTTATTTTACAAATAAATATCTGAAAGTGTGGAGTACATTTGTATTCAGAATCCTTTACTGTAGAACCTGGACAGGAAGAGGCTAATCTTATACTTTTGTCTTAGTATAAGTTAAGCATTAACTAGAAAGGCAGCCAAGAGTCTCATAGAAACTCTAGAGGAGCTACACATCTTGAGTGTGAGAATCTGTTAACAGACTGTTAGTTTTGCATTCCACAATTTTAGTCTTTGAAGAGATCCAAGAATAAGCTATTGTGGATTGAAAGCCATATGCAGTTTCATAATTGGTTCACCACAAACAGTGCAGGGGGCACAACAAACTATTAACAAAACAATTGTTAACACAACAAAATTTGCTCTGACCAAAAAAGACTAAAGCTTTTTGAACTACGTGTAAAAAGGATATATGGATGCCCCAAAATGAAGTATGGGCATTAATCTGAAGAGACCATCATCCATGGTAAAAATACAGAGGCAGCATCATACTTTGGGCCTGATTTTCTTCAGCATGGCCTGAAAAGTTGGATAGAGTTGATAGGAAGATGGATGGAGCCAAATTCACAACAATAGTGGAAGAAAAAATGTCAGAGGATGTAAAAGACACTGAGGCCAACCTTGCAGAGGAAAACTTTAAACAAACTAAAGTTTTTTTAAGTTTTAAGTAAGCCAGACTTATCATGTAATGTTTCAGAAAAATAAATAAATAAATAAATATATATATATATATATATATATACACACACACACACACACACACACAATATATACATATATATATATAAATGTGTAATTTAGTAAACCATTCCCTCTATTTCACTAAGTTGTGGTGTTCTTTTTCATAAAATCATAATATATAACACTGAAGTTTATGGTTGCAGCATGACAAAATCTAACTATCTTTAAGAACATTAATGCATTTGACATGCATTGCACCAGCCTGGTAAAAACACGCTCCTTATTCTACGTTATGCATGGCAAAGAGGGTCTGAACCCTGGGCTATTGAGAAACGAATAATTCCCACCTGCATGGACTCTGTAAAAGTTTTAAAATGGACCTAATTGCTAATGTTTATCATTGACATATGTTTGACGCTATGAAGCTTACCGGAAAAGGTTTGTGCTGTAAACAACCATCGCCCACGATGAAGAGAGAAGTGTCGAGCTGAACGGGATGACTGTTAATGTTAATTAAATATTTGGAAGCGTGGCCTCTCGTTCACTTTCTCTGCAGCCATTATCAAACTGTAACCATGCCAGAATATAATTATAAACATAATTGACAGAATTATTCTGAACTCCTAATCTATTCACTTTCAACTGGAGAAAGCGAATAGATGAGGAGTCTGGGATTTATGGGAGAAATCCCAGACGGGACACTGAAAAGAGATGAGAATTGAGCAGAATTGTGTAGGAAGGCAATGACCAGGCTAGCATTGCGCAAAATTGTTATCATAAGGCAGAGTAGATCCAAACCCCCTACATTGTGCAGTTTTCACAGTTATGTGAAACTCACAAATCCTTTGCCTTCTTATAATAATACTTCTTCCCTTACATTTTAAAGAATAGCATTTATGCATCACATTTCCCGAAGTCCTGGTTTCTATTAGGCTTCTCCGTGTGTGCTGTATCTTTTTGAGGTTAAACAGAATCACATAGAGAGTAGTTCTGGGCTTCATTTTGGCATGCAGTCTTAAAAATGAAACAGAGTCTTGTTCACACCTTTATTTATTTTGCTGCTCTTGGCTTGAGCTCCTGCTAAATGCCATGAGTGTTGCTGTACAGCAGACACTGTGCAGACAAACTGCATGTAGCCAAGGTGCAGCAAATCTAACTTAGATGTGTTTTTCCTCTCTTTGTGGTTTCAATCTTATTTGCATTTACCAAATATATTCAGTGCAGCTGCACTGCAGGACATTCAGCTCTCATGAACAGCAAGAAAGAGCTTGATCCTGGATTGGTGGTGAATTGTGTGGGTAGGTAGGTGTATGTGTGAGGAATATTTTAGATAGTGAAAGGGAGAATTGTGGCTTAAGGGGAAGCATCTGGCTGCTTTTGCAGCTGAGACACAGAAACCTTAGTGGGTTTTTTATCCTGGTGTTCTCACTGTTGTTCATCCAACCTCACTGTAGACCTCTGGTCTCTCTAGGGGGACCCCACTTGCATTTGTTTTTACTCCCTGTCCAAACTGAGTTGGGAGGATGAATCATTCAAGTCTTTGTGAAGACTCTTGTGTGAATAAAAAAATGGGGATTTTAAGGCTCCAACCTCAAGTAGATTATATGAATTTTCTCAGTGTGGTACTTTTTCTTTTTGGTTCATACATTTTTATTCTTTGTATTAAGTCAGTGATTATTTGGACTTGCTGTTCCTTCTACTTTATTTTTGGCTTGATCTCATCTTTGTGTGTATTTGAGCAGTAAGCCTACGCACAGGTACATCTGCTTTGTTTAGATCCGGTTCTGTAAAATCTGCTAGGTGAAATCAGTGAAAGCGATAGATGTAATGTTGATATGCCAACTTTACAACTTTCCCAACTGGGAAAGGGTTTTTTTTTTTTACTTTGATGGCAAAACCAGATAAACCTCAGTCTTCACAAACCCATTAGTTGTCACGCTTTACCCAGACAACCCTGCTGCAGATCTTGCTAAACTCTTTGTTGTTGCCTTTCATCCGAGGGTGCTTGCCTCTCCTCTCGACTCATCTTTTAACTTATGGGACAGCAGGAGGTCATGGCTGCAGCCCCTTCCTGTGCAGCATGAAATGTGCAGAACAAACGGATCCAGAGATTACACAGAGATTGGACACACTAACCGTATATCCAAGAGTGGCGCCCACATTAGCCAGATAGGTGTGTAAGGGTTTTACCAGCCAATTTGCTGTCAAAACAAAGGAATTTCCATTTGAGGTAAATGTCTTGGAATTTACTTCAAAAGTTTTTCATCAGAAACAAAAAGATAAAAAGAGTTCTTGTAAAATATTATTGAGTGAAGTATTTAATCTTTTACAAGGGAAAAATGACAGGTACCTTGAAAAGGAAGCTGTATTCACATCCTTTAGATGTATTTTAAAGCACACAATGATGTGAATGAATGTGTTCAGAAGGAGGCAATAACACACATGGGTATTTGTCCTTTCTCTCTCTCTTATTCTTTTTAAGCTTAAAATGCTGATATAATAGTGGGAATCCCAAAACCTTGTTCAACATCTTTGAGTTTTACACTCATATTCTTGGAGGTCAGACAGTAGTAACAGTTTTGGTTTTTGTGCTGGTGCTTTCCACACCTTTTTATAAAAGAGAGAAGAAAGCTTGGTAAGCCCTATGCAACTGACACTGCAATTAGCTGGGTCTAAACTCGATTTTATGTGAGAGATCAACAAACTAGTGCATAATTGTTAAGTGGAATGAAAATTATACATGTTTTTCATTGTGTTTTAGCAAAGATATATTTAAAAAAACCTACCATGCATTTGCATTTAATTTCCATGACTCTAATACTCTTAATTAAAGCTCAATCAGTTTTCATCAAAAGTAACTTAATTAGCAAATACTGACCAACTGTGCACATATTAATCTCAGTATAAATCCACTTTTTTCTGTGAAGGCCTCAAAAGTTTGCTCACTAATGAAGAAACAGCATCATGAAAACCAAAGTACACAACAGACAGATCAGGGATTTTTTTGGAGGTTGAGGACACATCTAAAGCAGGGTTAGGTTATAAAACACTATCATAAGATTTGAATGTCTCATCCAAGCCATTATCACCAAGATATGGGGTTTGCCTAAATTCTCAGGCTGGGCAAAGATAGCATTGGTTAGAGAAGTGGCCAAGAACCCCATGGTAACTCTAGAGGACCCACAGAGACCAGCAGCTAAAATTAGATAATCTCTCAACAGGCTGTTAGCAATGTACTTCATGAATCTGCTGTTTATGTAACAATGCAAGAAAAAAGCCAATGTTGAAAGTAAGCCAATGACTAGAGGCATTTGCAGTTTTCCACAAGCCATGTAGTGGAGACAGCAAACATGTTGATGAAGGTTGAGAGTCTGATCTGACTAAATTCAAACTTTACTTTTTGTTCTACATGACAAGCACATCAGGCCTGATCTTGAAATATTCCAAACAAGGAGCACCAAATTGTGTGGGCACAAAAAAAAAAAAAAATATTGCAATATTTTTTGTGTCCAAAAGTGGTGCAGATCACCCTGGTTTAAGGTATATCTAATCCTCCTGTGATAGCATAATCCCGCTCTTGGCAGGTTCTGAAAAATGATGGGATATTACTTCCCGACCCAAACTTTGCAAGCCACAGTAAGCCTATAATAATTTATTACAACATGAATTTGCTTCATACAAGCACATAAGGGAACTTTGATTCCAGGATGGTTTTCTGGTCTCTGAACTGAACATATGAAGTGTTTTGTTTGTTAAGTAACATGGCACAGTATTTAAGTTTATTCATGATGTTTTTCAATTTGGTTTAATTGGACACGTGGTATCAAATTTGCACTTGTTTTTATACATGCAAACCTTTTTAAGAACAAGCTGTTGGTATAATGGGAAACTGAACACACCATCCCCAGTAGGAAACATGGTGGTGGTAGCATCATGTTGTGGGGATGTTTTTCTTTAGCAGAGATACAAAAAAGGATAAAGGTTGATGGAAAAAGCCCAAGACAACCCTGGAAGAAAATCTGGTATAGACTACAAGAAGCATTGAAGGGTTCCTCCTCTAGATAAACAACAAAACTGACCATACAGTCAGAGATACAATTAAATGATCTGGATCAAAGCATAATTGTCTTTGGATGGCCTAATCAAAGTCCAGGGTGAAATGCAATCAAAAATTGATACTCACAAATGCTCTCTGTCCTATCTGACCATGATTCAATTTTCTTTCACTTCAGAATATTTGTCTACTTTGTGTTAGTCTATTACCTAAAATAAAGTACCAACAAGATATATTTATGTTTGAGGTTCACAAAGTATGAAAGGCATTGTAAATGTCTGTCTGTGTAATATCGTAACATCAGTGTGTGCTTGCTAAGTGTTCTGCTTTGACTCTACTTCTCTGTGTTATGAGTACTTTTACAACATCTTCTCTTGTTTGGATCTTTACATAAAGCTTACTATTTGCCACGCTATTTGTCTTTCCATTTCTTGCAGCGTGCCTAGTTCTAATCAACCTGTAGGGTGCGCTGTTACTTTAAGGCAGCAGTTGGACACCACTTGGACAATGTACCACAAATCCCTGTTTTATTTACAGGAACATTTTTCTGGCACATTTGAGCTGATGAAACTCACAGAGCGATAGAACTGATAGTTCGAGCAAGATTTATTATTATAACCCTGTTAATGATACAACCCTGCGTATAGATGTGCCAGCATGCTATTCAGGATGTAGCAGTAAAATTTAGGAACAAGCAGAACATTTAAGACAGAGGGAGAGTAGGACAGAAATAATTCAGTTATTGAAGCAACTGTAGCGCTACACTTATTTTCCTTCTAAAAGGGTGAGATGACCCCTGAACTATTTATAGGCAGGAAATGGGGGCTTATGTGGATTAGTTAGAAATAGAACATGTCTTAGCAGTGCATTTCTCAGACTGTGCTAAAGCGCTTAAATATGCTTGTTATAGTGAATTTGTCTCTATCTGCTGGGAAAACATGTCGGGGGTATGATGCCATAAAAAGATCCAGGAAATCAAGGTCACCCCAGCAAAGGGTTTAAAAATACCCTCTAGCTTGTATGCATATGGAGCCGTTCAGACATTAACATTGTAACAGAGGTGGCCAGAGCACTGTGGGACATTTCCCGGCATGCATGAGGCTGCCTTAATAATCAGAGGAAGAGCTATTTTTCAGAAGTATTGTTGCTTCAGAGACCTTTGAGGCACCACAGGAGGAGATCAGTGTTGCTGTTCTGTGGTCGTGGCGTAGGTGGAAGTGGCTCGGACAATAAGCGTCAGTCCGCCCTTCCCATAGCAAACTCGATTTCCTGTCACTCTGCTATTTTCCGAGGTCCGTTTAAATCCATGAATGAAGTTTTGTTTGCATCTTTAAATGTCAATGATGAAGTCAGAGTAACTATAATTTTAGCTGTTTATTTAACAGCATTACGTTTCTTGATAGGAAGTAGTGTAACTGTTTATAATAAACGTTAAAAAAATTATTTGCTAAAGAAATAAGAAAGCTAATCCCTCTATCATGATAACAAAAATATTTATTCAGTTCTGATTATTCAGGTGGTAGCTTTGAGGCAAGATGATGCTTTGATTATCAACTCATAATCAAGCTAAGTAGCAGGATGAATCAGGAAAATTCCTCTGAACAGAAAACCTTTGTTTATTGTTCAATCCATGTGGTATTTTTTAAGGTCAGCTAAGTTTGTCTGAATTACACTAAAAGTCACATGTGTCTGCTTGGCCTTGTGTTTGCATGACGCAGTTGCTTCTTTTTGTTTCTTGAGGCTTTTCATGGATGTTGGTGTATGAGCTTTTGCTCTTACTGTGCAACAAATTATACTACTATTTCCAATTTTCTCTTTGGCTACAATTATTAAACAAAACATTTTGCTTCCTCCAACACTTTTGCAATGCAGAAAACGTGAATGGATGAACTGACTGTACAACGCAGAATCTCTTAAAATTTGCTTATATCCGGATGTGATCTAAATTAGTTTTGTCTTCATAAGACAAAGATGGGTTCACACCAAGCAGTTATTAGCCACCAAGACAAAAGCTTTAGTTCTTGAACTCAAATCAGCAGCTTGTATGTGATTATCAGTGTGACACTCATAATTAAAAGCAACATATGAAAAAAATCAAGTAAATTGGAAAATTTATCCTTTTTTGCTCAATGAGTGCTTTGACAGCTATCTCCCTTTTCTTATTCTCCTCTCCTTTTCAACATCCAACTCTAGGAACAGGAGAAGTAACACTCCTGACCTCCATTTATTGTTGGACTGATGTCTCTGTCAGCCTTTTTCATTTGGTTTTGCTCCAATAAAAATAGAACAATTTGACAGTTTCATTCACAAAGACATTTTTGTTGAGATTTTATAACAATGAGCTGGTAAAGTATGACATGTTCAGATCTTATATTAGTTTTAAAATTATACAGTGGCTTAAGATTTTTTCACCCTATACGTTCACTTTGACAATAACAAAACTGTGAACACTGAACAATGGACAACAACTGTTTTACTATAAAGTAAAAGCTACATACTACACGATAGTGATATTTTAAAAGGCCTAATTAATGCAGCTATTTCAGTAAAGTAAGAGAAAAGCTTGGGTGATTTCCTTAGCAATTAGACACAAAGAAGGGCAACATGTACAAATTGGGACATAAGCAGGGTTGTTTATATGCAACCCAATCATTGTGCAACAGGTCCATGGTCAATTTGACACAAACAGTGAATCAATTATTTCCAGCAGAGATGAGCACATTGATCAGTAGAAATACTGAAAGCTGCCCTCTGTTTCCAGTCTGCCTTTGTGCCACACATCTATTTTTAGGAAGCCCATGGCAGCAGATGAAGGCATTTGATCGAGGACCTCAAAGTTAGAAAGCAAACTGACTCAAGGTCAGTTCACAATAAGTGGATGCTTTGAAAATGTGTGTTTTTTTTTGTTTTTTGCCTTTGTCACGTTGTTATTGTTTAACTGTGTATGTATGTTGGCTTGCATTGATTTATTTCTGCGCTTTTATGGCACCCTCACCGGAAACACAGAATGCTGTCCACATCTAACTCTGTTACAAGCTCTTTTGCAAAACTTTGCTGAAAATGTCTCTCGATTAAATTCTGAACATGACTGCATTTTACAGCGTTTTAATGCTTTTCATGCCATTTGATCCAACCTGTTAAGTGCAACCCATCCCACCCTAAACGTCCAGCAGGAAATTCCACAGGATGCCAGACAGAATAACCCAATAAAAGTAAGAGCACCTAAATCATTAGTGGGGGAAACGTGCTCACATAACTCACCCAGATGTACAGGCTAATTAGATTTTACCATCAAATCATCGGTTATGGTGCCTTTGTGCTTTTATGAGCCCTTACCACAAGGTAAAAGGAGAAAAGGGCCGTTTGAAGTGACAAAGCTTCACTCTGAGCTTTTAACAGGTACATTGGGCTCTGTTTGGTGTGCAGACTATGACTTCACACCACAAATTGATCTATGATCCTCGCTGCAGCTAACAGTGACTCATCATGGGCTGATGTAATTGGTGCAGAAAGGTGATTTCCCCTCTGCACCTGGTTGCTCTCAGAATTGCGAGGTGGACTCTAGAGAAACTGAACTCAGGGGACGGGGTGGGGCTGCTGGAGTGTATGACGATACGTGAGAAGTTGCAATTATTAAGGATTTTTTTCCACTGGGTAGGATGGAGAAATTGGCAGATATGATTCTGTGTAGAATCATATCTGCCACTCATCTCCCAAGGTGGCATGATGAAATCTGCGTAACTACAGCCCTAGAGATGAACAACGTTTTAGTTCATTAAGCACAAGACAACAAAACACTCCTGATTCATCCCCTCCCACGCACGGGTCAGGCTCTCTAAGAGGGAACAAAATGCTCTCAGGGTCAGATCAAGCATGAGAGAAGGCGTGGCGTTTGTTCCCTTCTCATATCTGTTGCAACACTTATATTCTGCTCCCCTCCTTCATCTGCAGTCTGCCTCCCTGCTGGGTTTCATCATGCACAATGTGTCACAAGGCTGCAGTGCTATGGTGATTAAGCCAGAGAACTTTGGGACTTGATTTGGATCTGGTGCTGTAATTGTTGTAATATGTGTGGGCTCATTTGGCAGGGAAAAAATCACGGTAAGCCAGGTTATGAGTACAGTTTGTGGAAGTGGCACAAAGGGAAGCGTCTGTTTCTTACATTTATATATTTATGAGCTGATTAAAGGCAATAGTAACAAAATGAAGTTTTGTTACATTTTTTTTAATTTTATTTTTTTATGTGAATTATTGCAAGAGAACTTGAGGTCACAAAAAAAACCTAGAACAACATCTTATTCTCTGTGGACCTCTCATCTTCCCCCCCGAAACATTTTTTAAAATATTATGTGGATAAAAGAGACAAAGATTTCTGATGGTGTTTGGCCTGTTACATTTGCTGAAAAACTAACACAGCATTTCAGAGAAATATCTTATTAACAGTCAAACACGGTAGTGGCAGTGTCATGGTGTGGGGCTTCTTTGTTGCTTCAGAACTTGCTATAACTGACAGAATCATACATTTTTTGATCTAGCAGAACACTCTGAAGGTGGATGTCCTGCCATCAGATTGTGTCTTTAAGCTCAAGCTGGACCAATAGTATAAAGCACACCAGCAAGGCCAACAGTGAATTAAATTCTGTGGTGTGATCTTGTACATGCAGATTCATGGTTAAAACATCTTGCAGATTTATGGTTAAAACATCTTAGATCACATCTTAGATCACCCCTTAATGTGGTTGATCTACAAACAATTCTGCAAAGAGGAATGGGTCGTAATTCCTTCTCAGTGATGTAAAACAATAATTTCCAATTGTTACAAATGCTCAAAGGCAACTGTTGCTCTAAATAGAAGCACAACCAGTTAGCTCTAGGGAGTATTCGGCTTTTTACACAGGCCCAGGTTGGTTTGGATGGCTTTTTTCTATTCACAAAATGAAATCACCATTAGAAAACTGCTTCCAGTGTCCGCTCTGTTTATCTTTGTTTGATAAACATATTAGCCTGACAGCATGAAACATTTAACGGTGACAAATGCATAAAACAAAAGAAATCTATAGGGGGAAATACTTCTTTTCAGCATTGTACACTGATAGGTTTTACATTTAAAGGCTTTGATTGCAGTGGGTTTTTAATGAATTCCCTTATTTTGCTTCATATTGTTGCTTTTAATGCATGCTCATTCACTGCTCTAGTTTGAAGATCAATGTGCAAATATGCAGACACTCACACAGATAGAGTTTCTGTTTGATATGAGGGAGGTGATAGACAGTGAAGTCCTGGCCCCTGGAGCGCAGAGCAGAGTGGCTCTCCAGCAGGGATGCTGACGTTCAATGCTTTAATAGGACTAAAGGCAGACAAAGGCCGCCAGTGACGCAGTAGGAGCTATAACGGGCTTGCCACATTGCAGGTTTACTGGACCCTGCTTATTGGGCCGAGCTATTTCCAATCCTGCAATCCCTCATCAGCCTCAGGAAGCTAGTTATAAATAAAAAAAGTGTAGGTTAATCGCAGCTAAGAGAAGTGTGTTGTTTTTGAGGAACATGCAGTAGGGCAAGGCTGAAGCTTTTAAGAGTCTACTTAAAGTTGACACTAATAATGAAGTCTTTGTAATTAATGAAAGTTCTTTTTGTTTGTGCTCAGGCACGTAACATATAAATTGATGGTCTAAAAAAAACTATTTTGTGGGAAGTTTTGCAGTTGAGTGGTTAGCAGACAAACCACTTGTAGCTTGCTTACTGCAGTTTTAAAACATTAATCATAAAAAGAGAGAGGTACCGTGCAATGACTGTCGATGGTTTTACTGACAACAAAAATGTCCAAACTGCCAAATTTCATTTCCTTGTAAGTAAGAGAAAGTTGTAGTTGCATATTTTATGCCAGATGACCTGCAGTGTATAGGCTTTATTATTCTCTTCTACCAGTATATAATTTCAGAAACATGTGTTGCTCTCTGCTAAATCGCTGCTCACCTTTAATGCTTTTTAATGAACTGATCTGAGATCCAGACAGATACCATAACATGAGATGCTATGAATAAATAAGAAAATGCTCAGCCCTTCATAGTTTCATCCGAGGTGGTGCTACTAAGTTACTCTGTGCTCTGCACAGATGGAGAAAAGTCAGATCACTCTAGCATTTCCTCTGGGCTCTCATTAAGAACTGCAAACCATGACAATGATGAGATGAAATTCTTTGCCGGTTTTAAATTCAAATTCTGTAAAAACTTGGTATGCTGCGATACCTGGCAGTATCGCAAGAAATCCCCACCTCTGTGCAAAAATTCCTGTCATAGTAATAGTTGTTCATATTGCCCTGACCGTCTTGTGTCTCCTTTTGAGCAGTTCAGCCTCAGTACATGGGAAGGCCAGCCCAGGGTCAGAGCCGGCCTCCTCTGACAGCTAATGTGACAGATGGAGCTCTGGGTCTTTAGCAATCTGTACCATGGACTCGAGGGCTTGTTATCACTCTCACCATCCCAGCCAGAATGAGAGCCCAAAGTAAATCATGGAGATCAGGAGTTTGTCAGATCTGTTTAACTGTGATGTGGCTCTTAAATGTTCACCCCCTCAAAAGTGTCTGTGGTTCTGCACAACAGTCAGCTCTGATATTAAATTATTTAGTTTTTTCCATGATTATATTTAGTAAACAAACTATGATGCTTTCCTGAATTTTGTGGTAATCAACATCCATATAGACTATACATGGTAGTGCTTGTTTGCATAATAGCAGCAATCACACCACACATATGCTTTAGCTTCAGGGTTATTCTGTGCCTGCATAGAGC
Organism: Brachyrhaphis terrabensis; assembly: GCA_903067065.1. Classification (NCBI taxonomy): domain Eukaryota; kingdom Metazoa; phylum Chordata; class Actinopteri; order Cyprinodontiformes; family Poeciliidae; genus Brachyrhaphis; species Brachyrhaphis terrabensis. The sequence continues at coordinate 52,491 of CAEGAG010073257.1, read as the reverse complement.
CCACAAGCTGAGTATTTCCTTCTTGGCTTAATGGCTGCGCAGCGATAAAAGGATTGAGGGGGTTAAATGTTTGTCCAGCTGAAACAACACAGTAAAAACTCCTTCTCTGTGTCTCTCGTATTCCAGTCGTCAGAGCTCCAGACCTAAAAATAGCTGTGCTGGCTCCAAGCCTCTGGCAGGGGGACAGGTCAAATTATGAAGGAAGATGAAAAATTTAAAGGCGCAGGCTGCTTGGCCACAAACACAACCCTGCATCAGTGGTCAGATTGAACATTTGACTTGGCCTTTTAGTGAAGCGCGTCAGATTGCATTAAATGTCGATCTTTGTTTCGTGATATCAATCGAAAACAAAAGGGGGGGGAAAAACCTGCAAATGTGTGTGAAAAACATCAGAACACAAGTTTGGTAAATGTAAAAGTAGAATATATATATATATATATATAAATCCAACATTAATTAGTGTCAAGGATTTTTTTGTGGAATAGGATTTCACATCTTAAAGAGGTGCTCTTGACACAGTTTGAGGGGTTTATGTAATTACGATCATGCTGTAATGCCATCTTACACTTGGCTTCTTTGGTGAGCTGAAAGCATGCTTCCTGAGTCGCCGTCCTGCCCTGGATACACACTGAACCTCATGCATACCCCGAGCTAGCACAGTGAGTTTACACACTGCATCTCAAAGGGACATTTTGTTCATTTATTGTCTTAACAGATTGTTCAAACTGTCATGAATTTGTGTTCATCACTCCCGCTAGAGAATCAGTGTTTTTGCGAATCACTTACCTGTGCTCCAACATGCACATGTAAAGTGAGGGTGCCTTTTTCTTTTGGAAACATCAGGGTGAAAGAGGCTGAGCCTATTTCCTGCACCTGAGAGAACAAAACAGAGACATAAATAGAGTGAGAGACACTGGTTCAACAAATCAGAAAGGAGGGATAGAGAGAGGTTTCAAGCCTCCATCTGCAGAGAGCGAGTCAGGAGACATGCCTTCTGGCAGGAGCTGAAGAAGACAGCTGTGTTTGGTGTGGTATTTTTAAACGCATCAATGCTGCTCCAATCCCTGCGCCTCGCCTGACCTATTTTTAGCCAGGGCTGGCCATTGTTCTATTTCTGTCACCTGTGAGCCCCGCAGTTGTTGATTCACATGCAAATGAAGCTCGCTCCCCTCCTCGGCTTTTGCATTGCTGCCTGTACGAGGTGCTCAGAGCACACAGCTTTCTCAGCAACTCAGCTTTGCGTTTTTCTCTCTGCCCGGACACTTTGGCGGGGAGAGAAGACAGAAACGCAGGGGCATAGGCAGATAAAAGAATCAGGACCTGCTGCCATCTTCCTCCAAACATTGTGTTGATGTTTGGACCAGACTGAAGCAGGACTCCCGGGAGAGTAGCTGCCCTGCCGAGACAAACAGAGAGATAGAGAGTGTGTAGTTTTGGTGTTAGAGCTCTACAGTCAGAGTAGTTCCTCAGAGGAGGAGGCAGAGGAAGGGAGAGAGTCGCCCGTCGTCGTGGTCTCTCCACCCCCCCTGAGCTTCTGAGGGGTGGCTCTTGGTGACAGGAAACGCAAGGCTGGCGATGAGACCTGAGCGCTGACTGGAGTATGCTGCAGACGATTTACGAGGGCGAGTCAAGTTTCTCCACAACAGAGGGGCGCGTCGGACACCAGCAGCTCCCCAACTACAGCAAGATGCACAACATGAACAACTCAGGTGATCTCACGCTCCGCTGTCTCTGCTCATCCTAAGGAGTCCTCTGTCCTCCTGCTTTTCCTCTTCTTTTGCTTTTCCCCAAATCCCTTCCACCCTCCGTGCTTCCCATGCGCACATCCACCCCATCTTTCTGTCTCACTCTCTCTTGTGCGCTTTTTTTTTTTTTTTTTTCCTCCGTGGGAGACATCTCAACCCACTTGGAGCAGAAACTTTTTCCCCCGAATCAAGGTATTTTCTCTGACATACATTGTTGTGTGAATTGCTTTTCTGTGTGGAGGTTCTGAAAATAAGTGCTCTTCGTCCCTGTTGATTTAAATCAGAAATGGAGTGAACTCTGTTCCGCTTGCTTGTAGCTCACTGAAATGACTCACTGTGAACATGACAGGGATGTTGGGTTTTGCAGGCTTCCATGTCAGCGTTGAGGGAACAGGAAGGGAAATTACAGAGATACTGAAAGCAGGGGGACATCTAAAAGGTTTCTCTTTGGACATTTACCACCAACTCCGTAGCTGTTCTTCTATTTTGGGCTTAGGACTTGAATTGAAGAGTTCACAGCTGACATCAGAATGAGTAACATCTATTTGCTGTATTGACTCAAGAGCGACATGAGTCACACTTCATTTGTTTTGTTTTTTTCTGTTTCCCTATGTGACTTCCGAGAAAACTCAAAAGTATCTTTAGAAATTATGACAGAGTTGAAACTGTTTGCTGTGTGAAAATATTATCCTGCAGTTGCGTAACTTCATAAAAAAAAAAAAAGAAATAGAACAACGCAGAAAGGTTTAACGAGCTTTCTGCCTGTACACTTAAATTTTACAGCTACTTTTTAAATTGGCTATAAATGTTTTAGTATTAAAGTGAAAATAGAGTGGATTCAAGATAATTAAGACAAGACAGAGTGATAGAGTGTCGACTGCCATTGAATGTACCTGAAGCCTTATGGCTCTTCTATAACCATCGGGCTATAGAAGAAGAGGTTGTTTTTTTTCCTATTGTCTTGCGGCTTGTGAACCAAACAAGACCCGTAGAGCGCAAGCACTTGAATTCAGGCTCCTTGCTTATTCTGTGGGTCAGCTATTCTTAGGTGAGTTATTTTCAGCTTATGGCATTAGCCTGCTAAGATTAGGCGTCTGTGCGCGTTATCATTCCATCTCGCATGCTCCTGTTATAACAGCGCCTCAGAACAGATATTAATAGAGAATTCTGCCGTTTGCCTGTTTTAATTTGTTCTTTCCACTTTAGAATAAACCACATGACGATGACTAACATTATCTGCACACGCAGACACACACACAAATGTCTCTGTGTAGAACTGAGTGAGTTTACTAGGTTCCTCTGGCTGTTTGTTCACAGTCAGACAAAAATCAAAATGTTCGAATAGTTTTCTGTTTATGTTATTTTGTCACGAAAAGAGCACGTGAAGAAGCTCCAGTGTCGGTTAAGTAGCTTATTTGTTTGTCTGAAACACAGTTCTTATCCTTCTTCCTTCCTTTTTATCACACTTCAAATGGATCAGAGAATAAAGGGGCTTAATCACAATTTCAGATTAGAATCAGGACCAATAAGGTTCTATCAAAAAAAAAAAAATCCACAGGTGGGTTCTCAAACAGAACAGAGAAACTAATGAGTTTCCCCTTTTGCTCAAAATATCGTACAAATTTTTCCCAAACAAAAAAAAAAAAACCTTTCAGAGAAGAACAATGCAAAAACCCTTCAAGTCCACTCATCTATGTCCTGGACCTATTCAGGTAGTGCGTGTTTGAAGTGTTTGCCACAGAAGAGATGGTGCAAAACAGCATGCAGAGGACGGGTCAGCACTGCCTGAAAACTACGTAATTTGGGAGTAAAAAGATTCCGAGGACAAAAGAGCTGCTATAAATACCCTAGACATTTCTAAATTCCTCTTCCTGTTGTTGTAAAATTCATCCTTAGAAGAGCATAGTTCACTACTATTAACGTTAGGGGACCTTTTTTTTTTTTCCCTTTGAATGGATTTCTGTGGTTCATAGAATGCTTAAAATGGAAAGAATGACTCATTTTACTAATGAATAGATTAGGAATTTACTGATTATGCAGAGTGAAGCAAATGTTGCGAGCATGCAGAGCAGCGGATCTAGAAACTTTTCAGCTTCCGGCCTGCAATAAAAAAGCAAAAAAAAACATCTGTGGAAGTAACTTGTGACCCAGACTATTGGTTTAGTATGTAAATTTTAAGTCAATTAAGCTGGTATGACTTTTGATATAGCATTTAAAGCATAAAGAACTTTTACAACTATTATTTTTTCTGGTTTAGTTGAATTCCTCACTAGGATTTCAAGTCCGCACACTTGTCAAATTTTGTCCCCAGGCATCGGGAAAACTGCTGCAAAGTAAAGGAGCGTACTAAAAATCTTTAGTAAAAAGCATTTCCTAAACGTCAGTCGTCTGCTTAATTCTCTTTTTTGCTCATATTTGTCATACTTTCTATTGTGTGTTATTGTTGTGTAAATAATTAGAGGTAACAGCAGGACAGGAGACAACTGAACGCTTGGCTTCCTTCAGTCAAAGAGCTGTGGTGGCACTGCTTTGCTCTCTTTGTTAGCAGACAGCCTCCCTAACCACAGCTCTGGCTCAGCTGCAAGGACGAGCCTGCAGTCTTAAAAATAAAGACCTGTTTCCTGCTTTAGACATACCAGCTGCTCAAAATAACAAGGCACTTAATGAGAGATCCAGCACCACATTGCAGTCCCAAGCATGGGCTTATTTTTTTTTTGCCCTCAAACATCTTCTGTATCTCTGTTTCTATTTATACTGGCAGACAGGGGAATTTAGATAAGCAGCCCCTCTCTATTTCAGTTTAAATGCTCACATACATTCATGTTTACAGCATAACCAAGTGTGTTCTTAGTCTCTGTGGCAAAAAAACTGAAAATTAGCACACATTTGGCTAAGAAACTCTTAGTGAAATGTGCTGCTTTAAGTAGAAAATACCTAAAGATAGATAGGTGAGCTTCACTTTGAACTGATGAAAATGAAGTTGCTTCACAGCATGTGGTATATTTACTTTGACGTAATTCTCTGGCTGCAAATCAGTAAAATTTCAAAGTCACATTTTTAAGTTTTGCCTTTAGCAAACACCAGTTTGAGGCGATGGTAATTTTGCTTAACATTAAAGAGGTGCTATCAATCAAACACAGGAATTAGGTTTTTTCTTGAGTGACTAATCAATGGTCAGCAGGTCAAATATTAAGGAATCAGATTTTTTTCTTCCCCAGTTTTTCAGATAAATTCAGTCTATAAATTCATTAGCTACTGCTCTGCTGTCTGTTTTCTTTTTTAAACGGAAAAGAAAGATCAGCTCAAGGTTATAATTTCATTCATAATGGAGACAGTCTTCTAAATCTTTGGCTATCATTGTGTAAAAGTAAAGAACCTGCTGTATTTCATCCATCATTTGATGTGATGTAAAAATGGCATTGGTAAAAATTAGAATCAGATCTCAAGAATATGAGAAATCGACATCGACTAAGAAACACTTGAGGAATGCATCTCTGTTTAATATTAAAATGTCTCTCCATTTAATCTCTGAAATAGTTTTCTCAGAAATATCTGCAGATCCAACTGATAAAACAAGATCATAATGTAGGCTCAAGAGCTTAAATTATTTCAGCCTGTTTGTTCTTTTTAGAGGATTTGCTAAGATTCAGTCGTATTCAGTGAGGCATGGTGATGCTTCAGCTACAGAAAAACTTGTTAAAGTGAAACGTTGCGTTCCAACCCTCTCACGTGCAGTAGTAGCATAATGTCCCTCGTGATGTGTGTTTCTTTCTTGGATGGGAACCTGCTAATGTGGTCTGAGGCAAAAAAGGCAGCCATCCAACATCTTAAATTAAGGCTGTGATTGTCACTCTAAGCACCAGCAGGGCTAATGAGAGACAGATTGGTTATAGGAATAAACACGTTGGAGACACTGGTGGTGCGATGCAGCAGTGGGAGTGTGGTCACAGGCAATGAGTCACCCTATATCCCCTTGGCAGGACCTCTGCTGGGAGAGGAATTTGGGCACGGTACAGATGCTTGTTGCTCCTCCTGTGCTAAAAACAAATTTGGGAACTGTCATTCATAAATCTCTTGTTTACCAACGCCTACTGGTCCTTCTGTGCACTTTCCACGAATCAAGCGGCACCCAGTATGAATTGTTCCCTATAGGGGTCAATGTCACAGACTGGACCACTGTCCCAGAATGTGTAAACTTTTTTTATTGAGCGACAACTTCAGACATTAGCTAAAAGTTATGTAAATGTGACACTGCGTTTTATTTTTGCCTGTGTTAAATCGAGCGGGTGGCCTCACAACTGTGACACTCTTTTGCATGTCGTCTATATTAAGACCCTGCTCAGAAAAACATTTAAAATTAGCCTCAGCGTCTGCTAGTTCTGCTTTCTCCTCTGCCTGTAGAATATTTTTAAAATATAGGAACACCAGATTTCACTTCAAGTCATTTAAGACTGCAGTTTGAATTAATAAATTAGATTTTAGTTGGAGGCATTGCAAATCTGATGTGATGCGTGGTTTGAAAAATGCATCACTAAGCATACTGGTATCCTTGTTTCAGTGTCAGTCATGACAAGGGAAGCTAAAAATCCCACCTATCAAAGATCAAGGCTTTACTGCTGCTATAACAGTGCTTGCTTAAATTTAGGACCTTGTGTTTCCTCATCACTGTCATTATTCGACACAGTGAACTTTTAGCAGACATACATATGAAGCTACTGAAGCTTTCCCATCCTGTTTAGCTAAATGGAGATTTTCTGGTGGAGGCTGCGCTTGATGTGGAGATCCTTAATGCCACTCATAGCCAGGATACAGAATAAAATATGAGATTAATTAGACCTCCCAGCAGGGATTTTATGCCTTTTTTCATCTTTCTTTTTTCACTTTGGGTAAGGGAGCTATATTTGGGTCTATTAGGTAAAAGCTGCACTAAGGCTCTCTGGCTCCCTGAGCCATGCTGTGGTTCACAGGTTCACAGCACCCACTACAAAAAGCTCCTTTGTCAAGTACTTACAAGCTAAGATTAATATTCCCTGTCAGGAGAGAAGTGCCTGTTCTACAGGTGCCTGTTCGATGTGTCTGCCATGCTGTTGCCCTTCTCTGTCAACCGATTGAAGTTGTTTTTAGAACACAGAGAGGAAAAATGACAGCGCTGGAGTCCCTTCTGTTTGTCTTCACTTCTTTTGAACATGTTTTAAGTCGCTCTCCCCATTGATTCAGAACCGAGCTGTTGAAGGCTTTTCTAAAGTCTCCCCTCATTCTGTCTCCGGCTCGGGACTCCTTTCTTATATAAGAGCTGAAAAAGCTGATATAATAGTCAACATGTCACATCGCACACTGTAGGCAGGAGATGACATGCAAGTGAGACTTGATATCTGCAGAACAGGGAGACATAATTACGTCGCCAGCGTTGCCATGGCAGCTGCAAGTTAGGGTGGTGGATGCTGGGGAGTGCGTGTAGGCGTGTGTGTGTGTGGTGAGCGTTTGTCGGAGGGGGGGTTGTCACAGACTGGGATTGCGCCGCTCGCTTTAATGTTTCTATTTTTAATCGTCACCGGCGCATGCACATGGAAGGGCGGCAGAAGTAAAAAAAAAAAACATGACAAAACAAATGAGCACCAGTGAGCTTTACAACATCAGAGGGGCACCGCTTTTTTTTTTTTTTTTTTTTTTGCTCAGGTCTGCTGTGGATTTTGTCGCTTTTTTACAACCTCTGTTTAGATTTATTACAGGGCCTTCACATGGACATATGTGTAACTGTTCATTCAGGCTTAGTTCTTCCAGTAACAGGTGAAGTAATGGCACCGCTGATGATCCCTCAGATGTGACCTCTTGAGAAGATTAAGCCAGTGAAAGGACTCAATAAATCTCCATCTAGCCCCTGGAATTTTAAGTAGATTTTAATATTTGTCCAGCTTTGCCATTAAGGAGATAGAACATAGTCCAGATGCGTCTCTGAATATCACATCGCATTAGGCTAACTAACCTTTATCCGCTAGATTCAATTACCGCAGAAACTACACTGCCTTGCGAAAGCATTCACTTATTACTTTTTAGCCAAAGTACTTTTACATAATAGTCCAAGACAAAATAGCTCATAATTATAATGTGGATGGAAAATGAAACATTGTTCTCCACATTAAGAGAAGATTAGAGAGATTGGCCTAAATGCAAAATGATATGCTTGCCAGAAAACACTACACATCACCCCAAGTTCACCATCTCCAAGGTGAAACATGGTGGTGGGACAGAGAAGCTGGTCAATGTTTATGGAAAAATGGATGGAGCTAAATTACAGAGCAGTCCTGGAAGAGAAGCCTTTTGTGCCTGCAGAAGACTTGAGACTGGTGAAATGTGGAGGTGGTTGCGTCATACTTCTTCTACAGGCTGCTGAGGCTTCCTTCATACCTATGACTCTATAGATAAAGAGTCTGAGCTTGAATGGAATGGTAACGATTCAAGATGTGAAAAAGTTCTAAAGGCATAGGTACTCCCAAGACCCTGGACATTGTTCCGGCACATATCTTAAAATTAATTGAAAATCTTCACTCTCCACATAAGTGCACACAGGGTCAGTCTGATGAAGGCAGATGGGACCATTTGTGTGAATTAGATGAAAAAGTATAGAGAGGACATGGAAAATATTGAACAATCACTAATCATCCTCTGTGGAGGAGGACGATGAAGTAAATCTGTGTCTCGCGTTCTTTTCTGGCCATTGATTTTTTTTTTCCCCCGCAGAACTGGCTATATATAGAGTCTGGAGACCAAAGGGGATGCCCTGTCACTTTGTATCAGGCAATTACCTATAATAGAGAGGCACTTCTTACCAATGTGCATGCTGCATTGTCTGTGCTGAAGCACAGAAATGAGAACACCATACAGGTACATGAATTTACAAACTCATGCGGGTTCACGGCCTGTTTTTGTCATACATTATTAATGAGAGGAGGAAATATCTGCAGGATGTTCTGTTGCAGATGGGGAGGAGGACATTTTTGCAGTTATTTATCTATCAGTGGGAAAACAGATTTCATGTAAATACTTTAAATGACTGCTTCAATATTTTGTGTCACGTCTGCTGAGTCTCAAAGTGCACAGAACAGCCCCCATTGGACTCTGAAATGACGCATGCGAGACTGTTTGTTTATAGATGCTATTATAATCGCAGACTTTCTAGGATCACGGGAGAGAAAGATTTTCTTTCTCACAGTGAATGTGCACATTTTTTATCTTCCGTATAACCGTTCTTTTAATTACAGCTGAAATACCAAAACAAATCTTACATTTTGTCCTTTTTCTGTGCCGCAGTGGACATTAAGCCAGACGTGCCATTGGCTGTGGAGCCCCTGTCCCCTTTGGACCTACGCACAGACCTGAGGATGCTGGGGCCAGGCTCAGACCCTGGACTGTGGGAGAGGCAGCTCCAGCAGGAGCTGCTCCTCATTCAGAAGCAGCAGCAGATCCAGAAGCAGTTACTGATCAGCGAGTTTCAGAAGCAGCACGAGAAGCTGACCCGTCAGCACCAGGCTCAACTTCAGGAGCATCTCAAGGTTAGCATTGCACTGAGCAGTAGCATGGAGGTCAGCATGTCAACAGAAACAACAGAACACAGCACAGCATGACATTAGTGCAGATGCAGTACAAAAATGTGTGTCTCAGGACAGCATAAAAAGAGTGCAGCAGAAGGAAAACAACTCAGCAGGACTGAAGGTTTTGCAGTACATTCTATAAAAATACATTTAGCTGGAGCGTTGAGTTTTTCACTGCAGCAAAACAAGAAACAACGAAAGTTTTTAAAAGCCTCTTTGATTTCACAATTACTTCTGTTCATGCTGATGTGAGCACCGCTTTTCTCAGCTCCAGCAAGAGCTCCAGGCCATGAAGCAGCAGCAGGAACTCGCTGAGAAGGAGCGCCGTCTAGAGCAGCAGCAGCAGCAACAACAACAACAGAACCAGCAGGAAAAAGAGCTGGAGAGGCATCGACGAGAGCAGCATGTCTCCAGCCTGAGCCTCAGGGGCAAGGAGCGCTCCCGAGAGAGTAAGAGCTCGGCACCGTCATCGTCGCGATTTCCTGTCTGTCAGGGGCAAATATTTTACAAAACAAAATTAACCGCCCATGACAAAAGCAATTATAAGGCTGAACCTTTTCCATTATCTTTAATGCATATCAGTGGGGTTTATGAAAAATGTACATATAAAAGCTGAATAGAATAAACTGGATAAATGTTCCCTTCAGTTTACCCACTGGAGCAAGCACACGTTCTGTCGTAATCCTAAAATTATAGTGTTGTATAGTGTGGTGCTTTTCCTAGTATGCTCGATTGGACAGTGTTCTTTCCCTGACACTTCATTTAAAATGTACATTTTTTTCCTCATTAATTCTGTTACCTATTAAATTCTGTTAAATCAAAAATAAATTGGCATTTAGCTCACAAAACCCCACCAGATACTGCAAACATTTGAGCTGGTATTTCTTTGCATTAAGTAGTTAATGCTCAGCACTGACTATGTGAAGGAAAATGCTTATTCATTCTTGGGCAAAATCACTTCTAAACACTATCGGCGAGTAATTTAAGAATGCAGGGGTTCGTGTTTAAGACAGCCTCATTAAAATGACTTAATAGTTGCAAGTAAATCACAATTAGATTAGAAAAAGCAAGGACTTGAGTGTGAGCAATAAAGAATTAGACTCATTTTATTGCCATTCATAATGAGGACAGGCTGTTAATTTTTGATGTCTCTTGCTCTTGGAGAAAATATTTCTCAACAGCAAATCAAACTGTCTCATGATTCTGGGCTTGGCTTTAGGCCTCTGATAAGTAATTATGGATGGCACTTACACAGCTCTGATGACATTCAGTTCTTCGGTGACCTTTAAAGCTCAAATTTAGAAGAAATGTCTTCCAATAGCGTGATAAAAATAGTGTCAAGTATAACATTTCATTGCTGTTTTTACCTTATAGTTAATAATAGACAGGATTTATGACTTTGCCAAGTCAGGTAATGTGAAGCTGTTCTCTGTAACTCTAACCATCTTATGGGGAAGAAACTCACTGCAGAATCACGTATGCAGCAACATTATTGTCCCCTTTGACCACTAGGGGGAGATCTTCCTACATAAGTGGCCTTCTTCGGTGAGGAGAGGATACTCAGTTACAGGAGTTGTTGGGGGAAAATTTTGATATAGTCTTGCTGTTTTTAAATTAGGATGCAGGGAAATTACTTTTGTATCTATATATGTGCATCGAGCGTGACGGTCCAGGCATTTACAAGTTAGGGTAACCCCAATCCCTTTGGTTCTGCCTTTTGGTCTCACAGGTGCAGTGGCCAGCACAGAGGTGAAGCAGAAACTCCAAGAGTTTCTGTTGAACAAATCTGCAAAGGATCCAGTCATTAATGGAGCCAATCACTCTTTCATCCAACATCCCAAACTCTGGTACACGTAAGTGACTTGTATTACTTTTTGGGGAGAAGTTGAATACTTCGGCACATTTTTTGCCTTTTTGAAATTTTCTTTATTTTTTTAACAGGTCCTCACACCACGCATCCCTGGACCAAAGCTCTTCACCACTAGGGGGCACATCGCCCACCTGCCAGTACACTCTGCCGTCACCTATCGAGAGCAAGGACGACTTCCCCTTGAGGAAGACAGGTTTGTTAATCTACACATGAACACAGCACCAACATAAAAATCTTAATACATAAATGTCCTCAACATGCACAGTTTTCAGAATTAGTTTCTGAAAAATTAAAAGCTTGAAAGACTTGATATGTTTTACTGTCAATTCAAGAAAGATGTTTTTACACTTATGTTGAGGCCTTATTAGGGTCAGTATGATACACCCTCTGTCAAGTTCAGAAAAACATTAATTTGTCATATCTGATTACGTAATAATCACTGATAATAATTTGCATTCTCACAGTAGTTATCTTGTGCCATTTTTGTTCCTACATGTTTCCACACAAATAATTTCAAAGTGATGATGACCTTTTTCAATGCATTTTTTGTCGACTTTCTAAGGTGAATAGTGCAACCTAAGAGCTACTTCCTTTCTTACTCCAAAATAAAAGTCTCAAACTTAGCACAAAACGGTATTAAGCTTAAGGTATAAGCCCATAACAATAGCCTTGACTTATTTCACTAAACAGTTTAACACAGACACAGACGGACACAGTGGATAGTGTTACGTTAGACAGACTCTGCTTTGACAAGAAATCTTATGTCAGGAGATCTTGTTACGTCTCCAGTCCTGGTGTTAATAAGCTGCCATGTTAATGTCCCTATGTTAATGATCAATCACAGCTCAAAGGTGCTTTGAAGTAGTCCATAGCTAAATTGGATAATTAAGGCAGAATAATTCCTCCTGAGATATGGTGCCTCAAAACTATTTAAAAAATATAAACATAAAGTTTCCACCAGAAAAGAGCTCAGGTTTGTTGGTTTAAAGTTGAAGGGAATTCTCTGGGATTAACGTGGAAATAAGAATGATTCCTTTCGCTCAGTCGTTCTGACTTTTCTTTTATGGGTGTAAACGTTTGCAGAAACAAAAGCTTCATAATTTGACAATGAGGTCACCAAATACAATATGTTTTCTCATCCTCCAAATACAATATGTTTTCTCATCCCCAGTTAATGAGCTGCAGGCAAATCATTTTGCATGTGTGCACAATTTGAATATCAAGCGGAGGAGTTACATATAGTAAAATAATATCACAGCACATCAGAAAATAATCTTAAAAGGTACGTAATTATACATTTTAAAATATGACTTCTTTCTGATCTTTGTAATACGTCCACAACACATGAGTTTCTCATCTAAAATACCAATAAATGTCCTTTAAAACTAAGTTTGGGATTCACAACACATTTTCCCCCCAAATAAAAAGTCATGTTGTCTAGTTTTAATTTGATTAGAGTTAAGAAAAAAATCTTAGAAGTGAAGAATTTACATTTATCATAAGAAACGTGGTTTCTCTGCCTTAATGCTGTGCACTGACAAAACTCTTTTAACTCTGTGGATATAGATTCCTGAATCTATATGTGGTCATTTCCTGCTCAGGGCCATCCTCCCCCACTTCCTGTCGATCTTTATTAAAGTCCTCTGAGAGTGTGGCACACGAGAGAGGGGACGCACACAAAGGTAGTTTTGTTCCCTGAACCTTCGGTTGTCGCAGATAACTGATTGGCAGGTGTTGCAGACTTAAAGCTTGCACAGGCAGGATGAACCCTGACAGGACTGTTTGTTTAAGAAAAGACAGCTCTCTTAAAACAAAGTAGAGGTGACTTAGAACGCTCCGTGTCAGACTCCCCACTGCTTCACCACACCGGATTGCCGAGCCCAAACTTTGCCTGTATGACTTTGAGATTCACAATGAGGTGAAGCTTTCGAAATATGTTATTTGTCCCTAAAACCTTACAAAACATTTGTATTTTTTAATAAAGATTTACCTGAAGTCATTTTTATTCTATCTGTTTTGGTGGTATGTTCTGATCTGGTAGCCAATTATTGCTTTAAATTGCATGCTAACCATGATACTTGCTTTGATCTCTTCTCTTAAGGCCTCCATGTACTTATAGCCTCATAATCCCTATAAACTCAAAGCGTCACTGACACTCTTGTGTTTCTCTCAAGCACCCAAGAAGCAGTTTAAAGACGGCCACATGATTTACGTGTTACCTTTGCTTATATCCTCTTTGTTTCAATTCCTGGAATTAGAATAGACTCGGCTGACAGCACGTGATAGTCTGTGGTAAGAATAGTTGTGGCTGGGCAGTAAAAGCTGCATCTCCCCAACACTCCCCACCCTGCTCTACTCTGGTCTTGACCCACTTACCAGAAGTGTGTATTCAGCAGGTGTGGGAAAGATTTCCCAAACTTGTCCTACAAAGGTAAAACTGTACACCAGAAAGCATTAAACTGTATGTTAAAAATGTATGTTTAATATTTTATATCTTATCTTATATACTTGTATGCGTATTTGTGTATAGACCAACATGTTTTTAAACTGTTGAGAGGTGGGTTGAGGGTGTCTTTGTCACAAATTAGGTCCTTGCAGACCAGTAATACTTTTGTAGACTGGTGTTTTCTTGCAAGTTTACAATAACTAATTGAGGACATAAAAAACTCCTAATCTCAATGAATTCAGTTCAGTTCAATGCCAATCATTGTTATTTAAATCTAATATTCGGAGATACTACGTATTCAAAGTGATTATTTGGTTGGTGAGAACAATATCCTCTGCTTTTGTTATTGGAATAGAGTATTCTTCATGTCATCCATTGTTGCTGTATTGCCAAGACCAGATTGTAGGGTGAGTAATTGGACTGAATAACCAGATTTGATTGAAAAAACAAAAATGCAAAGTGTTATCAGCATAGCAGTGAAAATCAATGTTACATTTCTGAAAGGAAATGCTAACCTTGCAATTATATCCATCTATCTATTACCTATACCTGATTATACTCTCACAGTTATGTAAAAAACTAACTTGTCATATTTTTGCTGTCAAGCAGAGGCTAAATTAGGAGGAGACTGTTCAATTTATTCTAACACATACAATGGAATATATATATATATATATATATATATATATATATATGTGTGTGTGTGTGTGTGTGTATACTTGGAGAGCAAAAAACTATTGGAAACCAAGATTTGTGTTACCAATACAAATCTTGGTACAGAGTTGGTATCTGTTTGCACTGTGAGGATACATACACATATGTGTACTAAAAAGAGATGCACACGTCTGTCAAACAGTTTATCTGACAAGTTCTGCTTGCACCTAATTGCTGATATAAAGATACTTCCTGATCCAGTTTAAACTGGATTCCTGGCTAAGTTGTTTATGTTTAGACATGACACCGGTTCATCCGTTTTTGTAGGTCACCTTTAATGGGCTTACTAAATAAACAAAAGCATTCCTAAGTAACTGACTCAAAATACGTTTTTAAACTGTTTTATTTCTCTCAAAGAAAGGCAAACTTGTTTTCTCTTTGAGGGACTGTAACTCTCTTTGAGTTGAGTCTCTGTATGAGACAGACATAAGTTATTAAGCTTATGTATGTAAAAATACAGAGCAGCATTATTTTTAAACTACTCAGCATTAGTTTAAAAATTGATGTCAGCAAAATACTCAGCTGGTGTTCTGTTGTACAGAAAACTAAATTTGCAGAGAGCCATCTGCCCAGATCCCAGCTTTAATAAAGAATCACTAATAGAGATGGCGGGCTATACATCTGATTAACTACAGATAGGCGGACCATTAATGACACTGATTTATGATTGCAACATATTGTAGTATTTCTTGTGTGAGATGAGGTTTTATTGCAGAAGTGACCCAGGTGTTCAGCATACACACTTTGCTGTAGCCTCCTGTTGCACCCACCATGCGTCAATGTATTTTTATTTGATTATTTCTCCATAGAGACATGTAAAAAAGTGTTTGTTCATGCGCTGCTGTCTGCGTTCCCGTGGCGACCAATTGGGATGCGTAGCTTGGTGGCAGCGGTGTGTAAAAATAGAAAGCAATCAAGGCGGCAGGGCGTGAAGCAAATTCATATGACTCCCAACAGCGATTTCTCTCCATTTATCTCTGCTGCCTCCTTTCTTCCGCCCTCGCGCTCTCTTTTTTTATTATTATTATTCTACCTCACACCCACAGGATTAGAGGTCTGTGTTAGGGAAGTCGGTTTTGCTGCTTTTGACAAAAGCCAAAAATAGCAGCGTGCGACCCACTCTCTTCGCCTTGCCCCCCCCGCCATCACGATCACCCTCCTCCTCCCCGCAGTGTTTCCACATCATAGTTGCACTTTCCTATGTGTAACCGTATGATGCACAAAACAAGAAAGGCCTATTTAATTATTGATCAGAGTTAAATAATTGAAACAGGTTGGCTATTGTGTAACAGAAGGGTTTACATAACTGTAATACATCTCTCTGCTTTGGCTTTCAGTCACAAAAAAAGCAACTTATCTATTCTGCATGTTGTTTGAGTAAGTAAAAGTAGCTGTGGGATTTCATTTGGAAGTCTGCTATTCTTGAGACATAACCGAATGACTAAACAGGAGCATGGTTCACCAGGCGAACACAAACGCTTTCAATTTTATTTATATACCAATTAATTCTTGCAAAATTTAAAACTTTGTTTTTATTCAACCTGCAATCATGTCACTTTCAAATATGATGTTTTTTGTTTTAAACTATAGCAGGTGTTAATGTATATTAAGGTTTTTTTCCTTCACCAAGGGGAACCTCTGTCCCAATTCTAAGTATGTTGCAGCGCTTGTTTTCTTTCTGTTCCCTTACATTTAGCTACCTCCATCTTCTCATCAACTCAAAAAACTTTTCTGGACGTTTCATGGTTTGGATGGTCTCTTCAAGTGATGCGCAGTGTTAGTTCTTTGTAACCCACCATGAGACAATGTATTTTTATTTGATTAATTCTCCATAGAGACATGAGAGAAAGTGATTGTCCAAGCAAAATGAGCAACCATTTTACTCATTTTGCTAATATGATTTTCAAAGCTTGAGATAATGTTTTATTTCCTAACCCACATTTAAGCTTCTCCATAACGTTTTTCCTGACCTCGCCCTTCATGAAGCTGTATGTTCCCGAATTTTTGGCGTTCATACGGAGGTTAAATTACAGGTGAACTTCATTGACTCCTGAAGACAATTGGTTGCACTGGATTGCATTTAGGGGTATCAGAGTAAAGGAAAACGGTTTACTACTTTTCACAGTTGTACATTAAATTGTGTTGCTCTGTTACATAAAATTGCACTTCACACATATTCTTGTTTGTGGTTATAATGTGAGAAAAAGCAAAATAGTTTGAGGGGTATGAATACTTTTATGAAGCACTTCCTAAATCAGTGTCAATTGTTGATGAATTTAGGAAAGATCTTATCTGATGTAACTGTTATTGATTTTATAGTAGCAGTGTATAATCATCCATCACGACAAGGCCAGAAAGTCTGTCTTTGACTGAATTTCTGCTGAAAGAAATTCAACCCTGTTAAAAATTGAGGTTTTAAAACGATTTGATTATCCTAAGTATAACAACATGCCAATATTCACTCAAGTTTCCATTATAAAAACCAGATGGAAACTCTTTATCCAACGTGTCTATTGTGACAGATATTGCATTAGCATTACGACGCGGTCAGCCGGGTGTTCGGACTCGATACATTTGGTCCTACCTCTGGTTTGCATTAGGGCGACGGGGGATGTGGAGGAAGTCTGAAACATCTGCCATGTTTTTGTGTTAGTTTAACTGTTGCTACTGTATCAGGCTGTGGTCACCAGGGCGGCAGGTAGCAGACTCTTTCACTTTGAGCCTGTGTGTTGCTCGACCTAATGTAGTCCAGATGATGTGGAAATGGGTCCAATCCTGACTCATTCAAAACGTAGCTGGACACTGAAATGGTAGCATGTCAAAACATGGCAGCGTTGCCGTTATTTCTCCTTTTGTTTTTGGATTGATAACTGTGGGAGTGGAAAGGATTGTACAGTCTGACTCTGGGATAATGCAGAGAAACAATCATGTTTTACTGGAAGGTTTGATTCTTCTTACAGAGTTGTGTGATTTGGATGCTATACAGAACGCCTGTCCTTTGTCTTGCAGCGTCTGAGCCAAATCTGAAGGTACGATCCAGGCTGAAGCAGAAGGTGGCAGAGAGGAGAAGCAGTCCAATGCTGAAGAGAAGAGACGGAAACATCATTACTCCTTACAAAAAGAGGGCTTTCGAGCTTATGGGTATGCCTCACTCAGTCACTGAAGCAGGCAATACACAAATATGTTTTTTGTATTCTGTGCCATGTCAGATTAAAGTTACATTAGTTGTTTTTATGTACTTGTTTAGACAATTGAACACAGCTCAGAGTGTGACGATGCAAACTATTGATGTCTCATAGATTCAGCGCCAACTAACAGCGCCCCTGGGTCTGGCCCCAGCTCTCCCATAGGGGCCTCTAGTGCCTTGGGGGCTGAAAATGGACCCTCTTCTCTGCCTACGACAACAAAAACTGAGGTAAGTGTATAAATTGTGCGCACAAAGATTGGTTAATTGTTTTGAACATGGCATAAAACATTCGGTTATTGCAGCCATAAAAGTGGACAGCTGCCCTCTGCTTGTTACACTTCACTGACAATGATCTCCATGATGACGTTAAAGAGGCACAACTCAAACTACATGACCTTTTTCCCCTATTTGCCTTCATAAATTTGATGCTGTATGTAAAATTAAACAGTAACAGTTGCAGCTGCTGAAACTTAAATACAGTCCTGACCACATAGGTATCAGTATTAAAGATGTTAAAAACATAAAAAACCCAACTTTTTTACTACTTTTGCACTATTTTTCACTAAAACTGTGCAAAAAAAATACATTTTAGTTCAATACATCTTTTAGTGAGAAAAAAAAATCCATATTGGACAAACAGTTCTTTAGAAAGTCACCGGTTGCGTTGTCTTTTCATAGGATTCAGACTGCATTTGCGTGGGCTGCTCTGATTCCTGGCTAAGTTACGAACTAGAACTCGCCTTAGACTGAGCTCACAGTACTGGCCGTTATGACATTTGACAGATATGATACATCTCCGAGCGATCCTAACAGAGCAGCTGTGTTTGCCTTCACATTGCTGTTTATTCTCCGAGGGACCTCCAGTGACACAGAGAAGGAAGAGATGCCCTGACAGACACCAGGTTGAAGGTTGAGGCTTGGGGAGAGATTCAAACTGGGGATTTTAATTGATATCCCAGGCGCTGGTAGCCAAAAGACACCCACACGCTAACAACATAAACATGCAGGATTGCTATTGTATAGGCCTGAGTCGAGGCTCTCATGAAAGTCATCGGTGGACTGCAGAGATCCCCGTGGACCCCATGCCTGTTGCAAAAGCAAGGAGTGTTTGTGCACCGTTACATTAGGTATCCTTTTTCAGAGAGAAAGAGTCCCTTGGGTCAAATACGGGCCGGATATCCACATACAGGTCACTGAATACTGGTAGGGGTTGGAAGGATAAACATGGCTGTTCCAAAACCACATGCTGCTCCGCTGCTCTGCTGGGTACAGGAAGTATACCCCAGTGCTGATGTTCTCTGAGAGAGTAGCCTGAAGGTGGGGACTGGGAAGCTGAGAAACTGAGGACTGCACTTTGGGCTTAGAAACCTGGAGAAACATTAATTTGTGAATCAAGACTGGTTTCATTCTGTGAGGGTCTGAAAAACTTTTACTGCCATGAAAAATACTTGCAGAAAAATGGACTTTCTCCTGTCATAGCACATTTATATTCATGCCACTTATCTTGTTTCCTTTTGAAACTGCCTTCAGTTCAATCTTTAGATCTGTCCATCCACTTAAATCTGTCTCTCTCGCTCTCTTCTGCCTGTTTGATGTAGAGGTGGCCTTCCCAGCCAAGATTATTCCGACCTGAGGGCTCCGTGTCCATGCTGAGCTTGTACACATCTCCATCCTTACCCAACATCTCCTTGGGGCTCTCTACTACATCCACAACAATTAGTGTGAGTACAAATATTGCGGACCTTCCTGCATGATATTTCACAGTGTACGACACTGTGGCCCTTTTGTGGATGTGAGGTATTCATCTCAGTGTGGGAGCTTCAAAACCTGCCATCAGTGGCTTTCTGGACTCTCTTTATGACCGCAGGGTCACTGACCTGTGGCCCCAAATGATTTTATTGGGCTTAGATAAATATTGTGCTGCAGTGTCTTGTGTCAAGCATGCTCTTATCCTCCCCTGTTACCTCATTAATCACAGCTTTTAAAAAGCCCCGCTATTCTCAAGTGCAACTTGACACATGATATATCATCCTTTGCATAGTGGCACATTCCACAAAATATTTATCAGGTACACACCAATGTTAGACACTCATATTCATTGTTACCTCCATTTTCAATGAAGAGAATTTATTATTGTTCTTTGAGGAAAAGGTTAATATTGTTTAAATTCATTTACCTTAATTCCCTGCTTTTAGGCTGCTATGGGCTTAAATGACAGATCGACAGAAATCAAACATGGGTTGCCTGGGCACCTGCTGGGCCCTGTGCCACTTCAGACAGCCCTGGAGTCAAAGGTCAGCCCCAGCCACCAGGCTCTGCTCCAGCACCTCCTCCAGAAGGAGCAAATCAGGCAGCAGAAAATCATCTCTTCTGGTAAGGCTGTTACCTGATTTCAGTGAGCATCTAGTTTCTTCACACCTTAGAGAAGATCCTAAAAGTGCGTTTTAAGTGCAGTTCAATAAATTAGGATATCATTGAAAGATTCAGACTGTGAGACAAATATTATATAGATTCAATAAAAACATGTTAATATGTTTAAAGCTTTAGCTAATTTTGATGTTTGTCATGTACAGCTAGTGCAATCCCAGAATGAAGTTCCTCAGAAATTTGGAGAATTAAATGAGACCACAAAAAGAAAAAGTGTTTTTTTTTCTGATATAGAGATGTGGGCCTACTGAAAACTATTTTTGTGTCTTGAACAGCCTTTGCACTAGTTGGGGCTCCTTTTTTCATATATCACTGCATCAGCTGAGGTGTTAAGGAAGCCCAGTTCTCTTTAATTCCTTCAACAGACCCGAAACGTCTGACTGCTGTGGCCCCAGAAGCTCTATATCCAGCTGCAGTCTATGTCTTGGAATTTTTAACTTAAACTCCCGAATGAGCTTTGCTACATAATCCTCTCAAGGCAACAGTTATCCCTGTTGCTTGTGCAGTTTTTTCTGGCACACTTTTCTTTCCACTCAACTTTCCATCAATGAGCTTCAATACCGCACTCAGTCAGCTTCATTAACGATGACCTTTTGTGGTTGACCCTCCTTGCATATGGTCTACTGGACAGCTATCATGTTATGATTGTGTAGGCTGTAACATATCTGTATTAATTATTTTTTTTTAATACAGGTCAAAATTTTGGAGTTTTAAAGTTGTACATTCATTGATGTCTGTAGCCCATAGACCTATCCTAACTTGTTTAAAACAAAGCATATTAGGTGCCCTTCAAAATAAAATGCATGATTTACTACAGACGTTTTGTGCACCTGTGCATACAGCATGATTTTTGGAAAACTTTACCAAGGTGTTTTTCTTCTCTGGCAAGGTCAAGGCTCCATGTCCTCCCACGCTCAGTCCCCTCTGGTCATGAAGGATCGCCCCTCCAGCAGTCGCCCTAAGCTACCAAAACACAGACCCCTGAACAGAACCCAGTCGGCACCTCTGCCTCAGAACACACTGGCCCAACTCGTCATCCAGCAGCAGCACCAGCATTTCTTGGAGAAACAGAAACAGTACCAGCAGCAGGTCCACATAAATAAGGTAAAACATCAAGTTTCATGACTCCCACAGTGCTCCTCCTAACATTCAGCGTCCATTTTTGGTGCTCATGAGGTCGCGGTTTATTGTAGGAAGTTTGGCTTAATCATTTTAAGCCGCAAACTTTGCCTGACTTCAAATGAGGAAGAAATCCTTGCTCTGCAATAATTCTGTTATCGTAGCTCATGGCGTCTGTTCTACTCACATGCTAACGCTGTGAAATTTAATTCATCTTAGTTCCCATAAAAAAAAATAAAAAAGAAGCCATGAATGCATTTTGTTCCTCTGTGGCAATATTTGTGTTTCTGTGAGTTGGCCGAAGTGACCTGGCTTTACACAGACTGTCATTATTCTGGTGTGAGGTGGCCGACAGCGTGAAAGGCAGCATTGTGTGAGCGCATAAGATGATGTGTCCCAGGGTTGGGTCCTGACAGAGCCATGGGACCCACAGAGGAGCTCATACCTAAAAATATGTAAAGACGCACTTACTGAGCAGCACAATAGAAATTTAACATGTCACAGTTTCTTTGTGCATTAAAAACACGATTAAGAGTGAATTTAAAATGCTCTCTGTGAAGCTGACTCATTTGAAAATAACAGCAACAGAGTCTTTAGAACCATGTCAACGGGGCCGGCTCTGATCACTCAGGCCAATGAGATTGCAAGTAAATCCTCTTTAAGTGGAGGTTATAAATGGCCACTAATCGGGGATGAGCCCTTAGTGTTTATTGAGAGGCAGCTCTGAAACATTGCCCTAATTAATTTCCGAGCAGTGGCTTTTATACGGTTGTTTTTAAACATCCTTCAATTGCTTCTATTTTTCCAACGCTAGCAACAGCGGTGGTGGGAGGGGGAGAGCTGTATTGGAAATTTACAGGAGCTTAGGGATTTTAGGAACAGTTGCGAACGGTTTTCACTAATGCAATGCTAAAGAGGCAAATTCGTATTGATGAAAGGGTATTTATAAAAGGCCTAGATTCTGCAGATAGCAATGCTGTCTTCTTCCTGTCTTCTTCTGACAGGAAGAAGACAGCCTGGCTTTGGAGCCCTCTTGTGGGTAAATAATCTGCAAAGGCTGAGAAAGCAAATAATTCAATTCAATTAGATTCAGTTTATTTACATAGCACAAATTAATAACAAAATGTCTTCTCAAGGCACTTTGCAAGAAAACAAGATCAAATTTACATAAAGAAATATGTGATCAGATCAATGCATAATGGTAATTTACTAACATTCATTCCTAAGTGATCCTATTTTTAATACAATGCAGTCAGATTAATATAGAAGCATAAAGAAGAATGGCATAAAACTATATCTCTACTTTCTGATAATATATAAAATACAAAAAAGAAAAACACAAGCTGATATCTGACAGTTAAATTTCTCCCTGTTATTATGGATTGTTTATAGTTATGCGACTTGAACAGTTTTCATAAGGAATTATGTATTACATCCTCTGATGCTAATCTATTAAAAATGCTCTCGCAAGAGAACACACTTCTGCTATTATGAAATCTAATACTTAAAACAACAAGAAAAACAAAACCTATACAAGCTGTTTATTCTGATTATTGCTGACGAAGCAAGGTACTGATGCTATTCTACTTTTTTTTATCTAAGAGGAAAAAGGTTATGTATCATCTTCCGTCCTCTTTACTTCAGTGTCTCAGTAAAACAAATTAAAGTTTGCGGTTATAATGTGACCAGATGTGAAAAGGTTCTGTGGATATAAATACTTCTTCGCCATCATATGTTAGACTAGTTCTTTATGTGGTTACAAAGTCTGTGAGCGATTGGATTTCACTTCCGTTTACAAATAGGGCTGCTTTAAAAGGTTCATTTAACTATATGTGTATGGATGCAGGATGTCGGCATTAACATCAAGCCAATGTGTTTTGCAGCTGTTATCCAAGTCCATTGAGCAGTTGCGTCAGCCCAGCACACACCTGCAGGAATCAGAGGAGGAGCAGGAGGAGCAGCAGCCTAGAGAGGAGACGGAGAGCATGCAGGAGGACAGGCTGCCCCCTGGAGGAGTCATTCGGAAGCACACGCTAAGCAGCTGCAGCAGCAGTGGCAGCTCTAGCGGCGAGCTCCCAGATGCTCACTGTGGGGTCATCAAGGTCAAAGAGGAGCCAGTTGATAGCGAGGATGAGGCTCTGACCAATCGGCGCCTAGAAGCCGAACAGAGCACCTATCTCCACCAGGTCAAAGGGAGACTGGTGATAAGAGCCATGATCTGAGGGAATGGATGGAGTTGATATCACCCGCTCACAACGATCACAAACATCCACACTTGCACGCTTGCATACACGTCAGACATCGCACGGTAGACCAGCTCTGTCACAACATATGACCTCTTCTCACTCAGCTGCAGCCTCACTCATCCTAAACTGTTAAGACTCTGTTTGTGATCTTTGTGTTGTGATCGCTGTAAAATATGTATGTTTCCTTGGTTGTAAATATGAAGACACTTTAGATCTTTCTTTTTAAGAGCCGCTTTGGTCACCTGGAGTCTGCTCAACTGACAAACCTTTATGTACATATACTGTGGCTTTAGCATCAAAGATGATTTGTAGAGGGAAGCATTAGCAGATGTACAGCTTCAATGAGCCTCCATTCTGTACATTTTTCCATAAAATATTCAAATATTATCAGTCTTTGATCTTTGTTCTGGAAGCTAAATCTTTTTTTTATTTTTATTTTATTTTATTTTCATGAAAACCTGTGACAACATTCACTGTTCAGTGTTCCCACAACGGAAATGTGGAATATCTGTCTTAGAGAGAATGCACATTTAAATCCTAACAGGGCAGAAACTCATATTGCAATTTGAAGGATTGCACACCCCTGGTCTCCATCCCGTCCCGCCTTGGAATGATCGCAGAGCCAGAGCCCTGCATTAGGTCGAGTTCTTCTCCTTTTCTCCCTGCCCTCCTCCTCCTCCCCCTCTCTGGGTCCAAAATCAAAGCTTAGCAGAGTTCCTGCCCAGCTTTCAGCAGAGGAGTCAGACAGGGAGAAAGGGAGAAAGAGAGAGGGTCGGGCAGGAAATGCCTTCAAGAAGCCAGGAGTTGATTCATGTGTGCAGGAATGCTGAGAGAGGAGGACCTAGTGTCGGAGGAGTCCAAGGGGCCAGGCTCGAGAATTGATTTACTGTCAAGACGAATTACAAAGTGAGTGGGGATATGGTTAAGGGACTCCTTTTAAAGGGAATCGCTTCCTTCATATTCCCCTGCGGCCTGCTTACCTCAACACACAGGGTTGATGTTACTTAAGAAAAAAAAAGCAAAAAAGAACATGGATGGGACCTTTATTTTATTTTCCCCCAGAAAGTGCCCATTGCAACATGTATAGTTTGTCTTAAAGTGATCTGTCCAATGTATTGCAGAGTCATGAACCTTCCTGTTTTGTTAGTACTACTGTCGACTAAATGTAAAAAAAAAAAGGAAAAGAAAAAAAATAATCCTACTCCAAGGTTCTGTGTTTGGATTCATGTGAGAAATCAAAACTGCCCGTTTTATGCTGCACAGTCAGATTGTCCGTTTTTAATGTTTTTAGTGTAAGTAAACACAATCAGAACAATGCGACTCTTGTTCTCCCGCTCCTTTGATTTGGTTATAATGAGAACCCCCCCACCCCCTTCACTGCCAGTGGGTGGGTAAATGGTGGTGAATGGGGGTGGGGGGAGGAGGGGAACTGTTCATAGCAGTTTGCATTTTGTTTTCCTCTTTGTTGCCTTGTGTGATAAACCTTTTTTTTTCTAAAAAAAAAATAATAAAGTTAAATTACTTCTGAGATTCTTGCTGTTTGATTTTTTTTTCTAATGATGATGCTACATGAAGGAACAAAGCAAGCAAGCGACCTCCGAACAAGTTCTCTTTAAAAAAATAAAAAATTCAAAGTGGCCTTCTGGATAAATTTGAATAAACAACTCTGACGGACTGTTTGAATCGTCGTATCAACTTGCTTTTCCCACAATACCTTCCACGACCCAGCTGTTTATTTTCAGGAGGATCTAAATGTGACCCTTCAAAGGGAGCTTAAGGGACTTTAAAACATTTCTTTTGATGTGAATGGGCACGGCTTCATATGAAAGTGTAGCAACGGAGCAGATAAGGTGAGCTGCAAGCTTGTGATATATGACTTTGCATGAATACTTTTAAACCAAGCTTAAGCAATTTCACAGTGAGCTTAGTTTGTGAAGCCAGCGTAGTTCAGTCAATATCCAATGTTACTTATGCATACTCAAATCTGGAAATATTTGCTGATGCTGCATAAAGGATTAGAGGTCTGCTCCTGATCGTGTGCAGTTGTTCAGGATTTTATGTTAAGTGCAACAGATATCCAAAACTGGCCAACTGATCTCGAAAACTTTTCAATCAGAGTGCCCAAAGAGTTTTCACAAAGGTGTCGAGTTACCTCATATTAGGAAGTATTTTACTTGAATTAGACACTGACTCTTTCTTAAGTAGGCCCCATCTGTCTTGGACTTCAGGCTCTTGTGATTTTAAACGAGCTGTTACAAAGGCAGAGAAAAAATAACGAAGCCCAAATCCATCTGCACCGCCCCTCCCCTGCTTCCCACGGAGCCAGTTGTAAAAGCAAACAAGCACTTTTTAAAAGGTGTAAGGAAATAACAAAGAATTCAGCCAACTTGCTTACTTCTATTACTTGGAGAGATCTGAATATATCACCTACTACAGAACCATAAAACAAAGAGTTATTGCCATGCAGTGTTCACACATAGGGAAAAAAATACAGAATGGTTGGGGCAGGGAGACAAAAAAACATATTTTTCATATACAAAAGTTTGTGCCTATAAAAAAAGTGTGTATAAGGAGAGGATTTTTGTAGGATTTTCTCATTGCTTTTTACAAAAATCTGAATTCTAGATTCATAAGCATTATTTTGTCAAAACTATGTGGTAATATCATGGTCTTTAAAAGATTTCAGTTAAACATAGAAACATCTATTAAGGCAACAACATGAGCTGATGGGCCTCTCAGCAGGGAAGAAAGCATTATATATAAATCAACATAAAAACAGTCTCCAATATAGACACACAGACAAATGAATATATTTTTGGAGTGAGTGGTGTGGAGAAACTAAATTTAAGGGATTTGCTCACAACAATCATCGCGCAATTGAAGGAAAAAAAAAGAAAAAAGAACGTTTTTCTGAGCAGGCCACACCAGCCTAACTGTGATGTACAGCAGTGGCAGCATCATGTTGTGTGGCTGACTGGGTGCACCACCCAGCATGCATGGAAAGAAGATTATGTGAAAATACAGAAGTAACATCTCAAGACATCAGGTAGCTAAAGCTACCTGAAGACTTGCTTGGAAACAAGCAAGTCTTCTAAATAGACAATGACCCTCAGCGTTTCTGTCTTTATAATATGTGCAATGACAACGTAACATTTGGAAGTTGAACAACATTATTTTTGTCCATGTGTTCCATTTACCAATAAAATAAAACACTCTCTCTGGGTTCCAGGTTCTAATTTACATCTTTTCCCCTGGTACTGGTGCGATCCAAACAGTTTAAAAATGGAGTTTATGACACCTGCCTTACTTTTTCAGACTGCTTCAAAACTATAGCAAATCAAGAAGGAAATGTGAAGAATTGTAAATTCAGATCAAAACCACAATTAATAATATATCTGCTCCAGCAGACACAATAAATTCACCAAGCAGCTGTGGTCACTCTGACCCAGCAAAGTTCCTTGTTTACTCAGACCAGCTGTCTAAACACAGCGCTGCTCAGTCAGGTGGGAACGTAATGCACCTGTCGATGGAGTTGCTGACCTAGAAAAGTTGAGATGATTTGCATTTTTTGTTTCTAAGCTTGATCTCTAACCTTTTTTTGAAGCTACAGATAAGTCTTAGGTCCAAGCAAGGGCACAGCCAAAGGTTTCAGAAGGGCTGGCCAGCTGTGGGACGGATGGGGTTGGTCCAACTAATAGCCCTGGTCGGACACGCCAAAACCAAATGTAAGAAGTGAATTTTATTTCAGTATTCTACTTTGGCAGAACTTGAAATTCAGGTTGAATAACAAAAAATGTCAAGGTAGGTTTAAAAAAAACAAACAAAAAAAAAACACACTGGTCTGTAAGTTAATGTTTGCAATAATTTGTATATAAAGACTAATCGGATTTTATACATGAGAAAGTCAATGGTTCAAATCCCATTCCCGAGTGTTTTTGGGTGAACTTTGCATTTTCTCCAAGTGCATGTATGGGCTCTTTCTGGGTACTCTGACTTTTTCCCACAGACCAGAAACATAAGTGTGAAGGTAAATAGTCTCTCTAAATTGGAATGTGTGTGTACGTGTGGGTGCGTGTGTGTGGATGA
The DNA here is from genome assembly GCA_903067065.1 of Brachyrhaphis terrabensis. NCBI lineage: Eukaryota > Metazoa > Chordata > Actinopteri > Cyprinodontiformes > Poeciliidae > Brachyrhaphis > Brachyrhaphis terrabensis. The sequence goes on along the minus strand of CAEGAG010073257.1, from coordinate 25,062 downwards.
TTGTTCTGACCGCTGGAGATAAGCTGTGAACCCCAAAACCTACCATATGGTAAAAATATTTGTCTCCCTGCTTTTCGACCTCTTTAATAACAGAAGTCATTTGTAGGTTTATTTGTTTCATGCGTCACATACTTTTACCCATTTTCAGTTCATCTGGAAGTAGTGGCCAGTTTTATGAATCCTGCATAGCTAATTTGAAACTTTTAGCACATCCATGTAGTTTAACCTGTCATCGTCTTGCTTATATTGGAGTGTGACACACATAAATGTGCACAAACCTCACTATTTAAGGAAAATGAGGAAGTCGTTTGTCAGGTGAACATTTTTGAGTGTCGCCCACCAAGGTTGAGTATGACAGAGAACATGGAGGAAAACTTCCAGCTCTCTTTTGGTGCCTGTCAGGATTCACAGAGTCTGGCATCTGGCTGTAGAACTCTGTGTTTTTCTTTCCATGTGCTAACCTTAATCGAGGTGTGGGATTGTGCAGCTCTGGTAGTAAAATGGGACACAATTTTGTGCGTGCTTTAGGGAAATGTGTGCCTCTGAAAAATAATGTGGGAAAAAAGCTGGATGTCATCTTAAATTGTGGAAATGGACCTTTGCTTAATGTTTTTTTTTTGTAGCTTTGTTTTTTTGAAGACCGAGTTTCTTTCTTTCATGTCTATCACTTACATTTGATGATAAAGATTTAATCAAATTCTTTATCATCTTGATACTTACATGCCAATTTTATCTTATAAAACAATGTGACCTATAATTGCAATACCTTGTAAAATTATTCATACCTCTTAGAAGTGCTTAATATTTTGTCAACGTTACAATTACCAAGTTTAATTTATTTAATTTGCTAGTTTATGTGATAACTGTGAAGTGAATGGAAAATAATAAAAGATTTGAGATAATTTTTGCAAATAAAAATCAGAAAACTGTGCTGTGTATTTGTTTTGAGCCCAATTTATAATAATAATAATAATAATAATAATAATAATAATAATAATAATAATAATAATAATAATAAATTGAGTAATTATTATTTTTTTTTTTGTAGAACCTCCTTTTGCGCTACTGGAGTATGTCTCTGCCAAAAAATTAAACACAATTTTTTTTTGTCCACTTCCAGCAATCTAACTGTAACCGTTATTTTGATTGCTGGCGAACAAAAGTTAATTCACAGTGAAATGTGGTGGTAGAAGAATTTATGCTTGTTTTTGAATGGTGTGTTCAGTTATTTTTTCACAATTTTCATAAACACTACGAAGTAAAAATAAAAAAAAAAAGATATGTTTTGTCCATTTGCATACACATTTGTGTAGGCCTCTTCATGGTTTGTGTCAAACAATGAATTAGACTTTTTATGTATTTTTTTTCATCAATGCCATTTTTTTTTTCTTTACATGGAATGTCCCTATATGCCAAATAAATGCCCAAATATTTGCTTTCTGTTTAAGAAATCCTCCCTCCTGAGCTGTATATCTGAGCAGCTCCTCCACAGCTGGCCACCTCTCTGATTAGAGCCTGCTCTAATCAGATTGTAATTAGATTCCAATTCTTTTAGTTTTCAGCTGCTCTATTAGGTGTTCCAACACATCTGCCTGCTGTCCTCCCTGGTCTTCATGAAGCTGTTTGCTCACTAATGTTCACTAACAAACCACTAAGGCCTCCCGAGAACTACTGCATTTAGACTGATGTTACATTACCCGCCTTTGCACTCGATTTACAAACAAGATGTCTTCTAAAGCCTGTTGATTACACTGGATTTTATTTGGGGTATCACAGTAAAGGGATTTGGGTAAAATTGCGTGGCATCCTTTTCAGATATGTATCATGTATTCTCTTTGTTCCACTGCATGATTATGTAGTATTTTGTTTTTTCTATCAGAAACAAATCCAAATAAAACACAAGAAGGTTTGTAATTATAATGTTACAATATGTTAAAAGATTAGGGTAATGAATCATTTTGATCAATTTGTTAAATAATTGCCATGTAAGTTAATCTAACCCACAAAAAAAAATAAAATAAAAAAAATAAAGTACACATTTTGAACACAGCACTGATTATTTTGATAATACCACCAGTCTTCCTCTTTTTTTTTTTTTCCATCCATGTTGCGAGCTTGGCTTTTCCAGGATTAATATCCTTTTCAAGTTTAATGGGTTAAGAGTCCCAGGGGAGATTTCTGCCTGCTGTGCTCAAAGCTTTCAGCTTAAACAGTTGCTTTATCTCAGCCACTGATTGACTTGACTGATAGGTGATACTGAGGAAACACAGTGACTCTAAGTCACTGAGGGACAAGTCCCATTGAAGGGGCTCTGCATCCCCAGAATCTCTTCTTCAGTATCTGTAACCTGGCTTTTTTTATGCGTCTTCCTCCTGCACATTGCCCAATAGAAGAACCAATAAAACTCTAGTCTGACACTCTGCAGCTAGTTGGACTGGATGTGTAATTGTTGCTCCACTGCAACATAAGGCAAAATGACACCCCGAGGGCTCGTTATTTGTTTTTTTTTTTCTTTAAGTTCACATTGAAAGACCCTTTCGAGCTCAAGCTCGGATCTTTTAAAATGTTGCAATTAGTGGTTTATGACTGTGGACCACTGAGGTTAGTCTTATGGCAAAACAAGGCAGAAACTTGGGAAGCAGTCATCAGGGAAACACAAAGAGGCAGCAGTAATGGCTCAAGCGAGAGATCTTGTAACCTTAGTATTTAAAAACTAATCAAAACTAAAACAAATTATAAGAATAACAATTTTAACAAATCACTGAACAAATATGCTTGTAATCCGTATTGGTCTAAGAGTGGTGATAAAACACAACCCAAAGGAAAAATGCAATAGCGCAAAATTTTCTAAAGAAAACTTAAAAATCAACTCATTATCACTTTACAGTGAGAAAATAAAAATGAGGGGCCCCTGAAAAGGCCCTCGGGAGCCATCTTTGCTAAAAGGGGATCACTGTCTGTTGTACTACATGCCGTATCACGGGATAATCCCAGAGGAAAACATCTGTGTGGGGATCAGGACATGTGGTGGGGCAACTGAGTAGCAGGTCAGAGCGGGTTGGAAAAGCAAAAAAATCTCGAGGTCATATTTCCTCTTCTGCACTTCCCAAATAACCTCTTCATTCAGTTACAGTGCAAAAGTACAAGAACAGTATTTACACCCTTTCAACCTATTTAAGCTTTAATTAATTTAGAAGAGGGTTTTATGTTATAGACCAACACAATAGTGCATAGTTATAAAGTGAACAGAAAATAATATGCTCTTTTAGACATTTTTTATAAACAAAAATCTAGAAAGTGTGACTTGCATTTATGTTTGTCACAGTATGCGATGATGAAGCCCATGGTTTAGCAAATCATAACCACAAGATCACAATCACGAAGTTATGGTTTACATGAAAACCTGGCAGAAAAAAAACTAGCACTGACAACCAACTGACCACAATATCTATACTGTGAAATATGGTGGTGGCAGAATCATCCTGTGTGGATCCCTTTCTTCAGATTTAATGAGGAGATGTGAATTATATCCTTTTACCCAATCTGTTTCACAGACTCTGCGACACTGCTATGTGTTGCACAATCAAATAAAATATCGGACACGTATGTGGAAGCTTGTGGTTGCAATGTGAGAACTTGGAAAAGTTCCAGGACATTTATTGCCTTTGTACAGCATTGTCCACTGAACTGAGAATATACTACTTGTCGAAATATGAAATCAACTGCTTTGATTTAAATATAATGCTTGAAGATTTTTTTTTGGAACATTACAAATTGAGTTATCTATTTTTATTTATTTATTTATTTCTCTGGATGTTCCAGACAAGAATCAATGCATGATGTTAGACTTAAGGCAGATCCAAGTATAATGTCTGTGCTATTTGAACTGTTTTCAAATATAAAGCTAAGTCATAAGTCAAATTTCTTCAGTCAAAATAAGCCAGACCTTCATTTGTATTCAGTAGACCATTTAACCTTAGTGTTGTTTTGAATTAAGTGGCATGGCCTAAAGCACCCATTTGAAGATAAATCAGAATAACATAACATAATGTCTAATTTCAGACTGTGTCTTGTTGAAGATGTTTATGAACATGCATAGTCTTAATTATGTATGAGACTGTTGTGATGCACTTTTTCTCATATCTGAGGTTTGAAAAGTTTTAGAAGTCAGCAGGGTCAGAAAGAGGCCTGAGAGTTACAGTATAATTCACAGAATTCATAATAAGCAACGAGCCACACAGTTTCATGTTGTGTGACTGGTTTGGGTCTAGGCCAGGGTGTGAAACAGCTCTGTGACAGATCCGTGGTGCGACATCACGGTTTTAGCAGAACAGCACAGCGTAGGCATGCTGTTGCCTGAACATGACACAAACCACTAATGCAGTGTAAGAATTTCTTACCCAACCAGATGGGAATTATTTTTTTGTGCCCACGCTGGTGCTGAATATCGTGACCAGGCATTTCTATGGACAAGGTGGAAAATCACCATTTAACACAGAGGGATCATGTGATTTAAATGCACAGGATGCCACAAACTGTATTAATGGCATTGCCCCCACTCTTGTTTTGAAGTTCAGCTGGCAGTGCCACCTCATATGTCCTGGTGTTAATCTGCCATGAACAAGCCTGCATTATGCCAAGAGTGCAGCAGAAGTGAGTGAGAAACAGGTGGCTCACAGACTTTCTCTCATTCCTGTTTTGAATACTGGTTTCCGCAAGTTGGACAGCTTTCGATGTTTCTTTTTTTTTTTTTAAACACTGTTGCATACATTGCTTCAAGTTGCATGCAAAACTGCTAGAGCAAGTATCTAAAGTCAAAATAATTTTTACATCTAATAAATGCAACAACACCTGTTTTTACTGTCTTTCTTCTAAATCAGCTTCAGCTATGGAACTGAGATTGGGATATTGCCATGGCTACTACAAAATTAATAACTAATAAACTAATTCTGTGGTGTGATTTATTTAAAAACACCAAAATGAAATTGATATGGAGATAGCTGAACATAACAAAGTTTGTTAAAGGCTGAGGATGTTCTACTAGAGATGCAGGCCCAGAGGCAAACACAACCAATAGAAGGTTTCCCACAGTTGAAAAAGTACAGAGAAAGTTTTTTAAATGGGCACAGAGGTTGGTGTGCTGTGGGCTGTTTAAAATGTATGTGATTGAGTATAGAAAATTAGAAAAGTGCAGAAGTGGGTAGAGTTCCCACAAATTGTAATCAAGGCAGAGTAGCACCACTTCAACATATTTTACTCAAGTATAAAAATGTAACTGTCTAGGAAATTACTCAAGAAACAGCAAAAACAAAAATCTTCATTTTTTGATGTTACCAAAACAAATAGTAGAATGTAAAAACTCCTTTGCTGTCACAGTGCATGTGATGTCAACATTTTCTACCCCATAAGGTTTACTGAGGTTGTTTTTGTTCTGCTTTCTACAACCTGGACTATGTCTTTTTATACGTGAAAAGTGCTCAGTGAAAACAAAACAATTACTCCAAAGTCAGCTTGGTTGCGTGTGTGCGTGCGTGTGTGTGTTTGGCATGAGTTGGGGCTTCAGGGTGCGAGAGCTAGTTAGTAGAAAAAGAAAATAGCTGGCGCATATTTCAACGCCCTCTATAGCTGAATACCAAGGACGTCATACTTAAATGGTTTCATGACTTCAAGAAGATGTTATTTGGTTGATTTTAGTAATGTTAAAGCAGGAAGGCTTATCTTTCCCATCTTTATATTAAACTAGCTTCATATTATACGGGTGTAGGTTTAAAATGATTTTGATTTGTCTTCTTAATGTAACATTGATCAGATTTTTTCTAAAACTGTGAGAAATTTGTATGTTTCCAGTTCTCCAGCTCATTTATAACTCCACCCATTCTAAATACGCATAAACGTGTTAAAGGTATTAAAATGAGTTCACTCACCATTTTACTACAATAGTTGTCTCAAGGCATGTAAAGGGACAAACACGTTCTACTAATATCCAACTGAATGTTTAATCTAATCCTTGGGACAATTCAACCCATTCAGCACAATTTATTTGGGCAAAATTCAGTCCAAAGCAGGTTGTCTATTCAAAAAAATCACCTGAACGAAGCGCTAAAATGGATTTTAAAAACGTATGTTTTTTTTTTTGCAAGTTAATTTCTATTTTGCTTGTTTCTGTTTAATACTTCTGGTGGATTGGCGAAATGCCAAGGTTGATTTAAAACTTTTTTACATTTTAATGCACAACACATACAGTATTTTCTGTGCATAAGTGTGCTCTGTGAAGAAAGAAAACTTAAAATGCTCACTTCCATGACACCTCTCTTGCTGCTTTGTATTGAAGCTTTAAAAGAGTAAGTTAAAGCAAGATGTCTTTGGGCTGCACTGACTGCTGTAACTCTTTATAAGAGAAAGATGCTTGACGGCATTTCATCATCTCGACACGTCAGCGCGTAGATTCATAAATAAAATGTGCAGTGCAGCAAAGATAAAAAGAGAACATAAATATTGTTGTTCATAAATTACTCCATCTATGCATAAAAGAGTGCCCACATTGAATCTTCAAAAGGGTTGACTCTTTCTTATCATATATATCTTGGCTGCAGCAGAGAGCGTAATCTCGTGGGTTTTCAGAAACAGACACCAGACTCTGTTTTAAGTTGGTGACATTACATGCCATTGTTCCTATATGATCTATTAAATGTCATTTTCCTTTTATGTAAGGTAAAGATCGGAGTCTCATTTAACTTATTTTGATTGGTTGTTGAATGAAATTAATCTTGTCTAATCACCAGAAAGAAAGAAATCAATGATGACTACCGAAACAATTGGCCATGCACTCCCGTCCTCCAACCTGATTTTTCTATACGTGTCATTTTTAGATGGTGCAACTTGAACTTTTCAATTCTAATAGACTTAGTCAGGTGTCAGTCAATGTTTCCCAGATCCAAGTCCCGGAGCAAAGCTTGGATTAAGATGAGAGAGCATGGAGAGAAAGAAGGAGGTCTGCTTTCCATAAAAGTTCTGGTATCCTGTGAGGCAGCTTCACTTCATGATCATAAATCGTCTGGCTGGAAACTGAGGGTTCCGTCATAACCCGACATAACAAAGAAATTTCAAATCAAGAGAAGAGCTGACGTTCCTCGTGACAGCTTAACATCAAAAGAAAAAGCTTTCAGAATTCCCAGGGTTTCTGTTCAGTTTCTTGGAGGCTTTGCAATCGGAAAAGGCAACCAGAGAATGCCTGAAGGTCAACAACAATTGAGTTGGTCCAAATAGAAAAGCTTTCAGGTTTACCCTTGAGAAAAGTGTTGGTGCTTAAAGGGGATATATCATAGTATTCTAGAGCCAGAAAAACCCAAAATCTTGAAAGCAGGATTTTTTATTTTTTTTTAAACAAACCATGATCTCCATGTCCTTTGACGTTCCTAATAATTTCAAATCATGTTCCTAAAACATAAAGAGGCTTTAGAGATACTAAACTATAAGGGCAATGTGATATATGCATGATGACGTAGTGTCTGTATCTGCACCATTTGGAAATTATTCATGGTAATCACAGAACGGATTGTTGTCTTGATAGAAAAATATCTCTTGAATGGGAATATGATGAACAGATGCGCGGCTGCTTGTTGAAAAAAGGAAATTGAATGCAGTGTCGCCAGATCTTCTATGCAAGAAATGTGGGTGAACTCCATGGAAATAAACAGAGAGAAAACATTTCTTCTAAACTGATTTTAAAACGATTTTTATCTTGGATTTAAGAGAAAAAACACCCAATCTGAAAGACTGACATTGTATTCTTCATTGAGTTATCATCAGATAAATTTTCACTTTACAAACTCAAATCTGCAGGAGACTCTGCTATTACTACGTATGTATTATGTGGACATTGTAGATGTTTGTGGTTCCAGATTTATTTTCACCATCTTTTCCAACTTTTGGCTAGGGTAATAAAATTAATTGAGTTTGTATTTCAGTTTTGGATTCAATTCAAAACAATCACAAAAAAAACATTGTTTGGTTTTTCCACATTGCCCTTTCAACACAATGATGTGAAAATTAAGATGTAGTATTCCACTTAAGAACTTAAATATTTTATTATTTTTTTTATGATTCAGATGGGATCTTAAGAATGTGTGTTTTTCTTAAACTGGGTGATTGTCCAAATTTTACAAATCCCTTTGCACTGAAAGAGCAGTGATGGAGAGACTGCCTTGGTAGCTGCAGCTTCTCGTCTACTCTTTAACTTTAATTCATGCAATGAACTCCATGAATAAATGTTACTAAAACAACGCTGATTTCAATCATGAAAAAAATAATTATGATTAAGATTTTTGTCTAGTACTCAGCAGCCTTACATTCTTTTTAACATATTTCTTAATTGCAGACATAAAAATTACTGTAACTGTTGAAGAAGAAGAAAAAAATCTTATAAGAAATTATGATCTTTGCATTTAAAATTAATGTTTGTGATTTGGGGCTATTTGCCACAATGTGACAGACCGAACTCCATCTCTGGACCAGAGGTGGTGCAGCACTGAGGTCCCTGGCCCTCTCCTTGCTTGTGCTGAGTCCAGTTCCAGTCCATGCGTGTAATGCTGTTTGTAATGAGAAATCTAAACAGAGAACAGCAGTGAGGCATGACAGGAATGTGTTTCCATTGGACGGGGATCCGTGCAAAAAAACAGAAGAAAGAAGAATAATACAAAGAGGCAGAGATGAGTCCAGAAGGAGAACTCACTTGGGCCAAAGCGGAAGACTAATGTTATTGTACATTTGCTGTCACTCTGCCAGTCCTCCCTCACCAATTGGATCTTGGTCTTCCTACCAGCTTCCCCCCCCCCAACTCCTCCTCTCTCCCACAGCTTCTCCATACTCTGTTTGCTCAGGTGGACAGTGTCACAGTTTAGAAGGAGCTCCAGTCACCCCCGCCTCCTCCTCCTGGCTGTGTCATCAGCTCTGAGTCTGAAGTCGGATCTCCAACCAGGTTCCCCCAGGGTGGGAGCGAGCAGGAAGTTGAGCGACAAACACCAGGAGGTAAAAAACAAACAAAGAGCACGGAGAACAAATGCAAAGAAATGAGCAGAATAAATAAGATTAAAAGAGGGCGAACAGAAGACGACGGCAAGATGAAGGGAAATCCAGACCACCCATTTTGAAAATTAGAGAGTGGTTGTGGTCTCTTGAAGCCGTTTTGGTTTATGGTCCACAAAGGATGTCTTGAAACAGCTCTGTTTGTAGTTTATTTTATCATGCCACACCGTCCCAGGGCTTTCTGTCAGGAATCTCATTCTGCAAAGACTAATTACAGAGTAAACACTGCATTAAAGTGTGTAGGCCACTCCACTTCACTATTTACCTTTTCTTCCAAACAACTCTGACATCCTTTCATGGATTGATTTGCTTCACAGAAACCTCCTCGGCTGATGTTTATTTGTTTTGAAACTGGCATGCACTTCATGCTGAAAAATATGGATCCTGGCTTTAAAGAGAAAAACAAAGCTTGGTTTGAAAGACAGAAGGTTAGGTCCCACCTGCACATTGCAAATCTTATTTCAATCTACAGCCAAGAAAAACCAGGTCTCTAAAAGAATGCAAAAAAAAAAAAAGCAAACAATGACAATGGTTTAAAAAGTAAGCATTGAAAAGGGCTCAACAGATGCTCTAGGTCATAAAACCAGGGACTTTTTCAAAAATAGCTGCAAAAAAAGTCTCAGGGGAGACAACTGGGTGAAAAACTAGAATCAGTTCTCTCATAAAAGAGACATCCAGGAAACACTGGTTCATTAGCACATGCACTGGTGCTGAGGAGTGGTCACCCAGTGTCAGTCACCTGCATGGCCGAGCCAAGGAACCTAATTGTTACCACATGGCCCCAAAGGGCCGGAAGAGAATAGTTTTTAAGGCCAAACAAGAGTTATGGCCTTCCAGATCTTTTAGCATATAAAATAAACAAGAGAACTGCTACTGCAGGCAAGTTTATGTGAAATGTGTCACTGTTTGCATCCTCTATATGCTTTGAGTTTGTAACACAGGGCCAGTATGTTGCAGGACATAGATGGGATATTATGAATAATCAGAATTAATAAATTTCTGAATTTTCCTTAATGTACTTGCATGCATGTTTTCACAGAAATTGTAATTATTTGACAGGTAATTCATGTGAATGTTAAAATGCTGTTATGTGTACATAAAGGTTTTTGTTTATGCTGGTCAAATTGGTAGCCAAACAGCTTTATTTAAAAAGTCAGACCAAACAAGATGATCAGATATTATTCTGTTGATTTTATGAACAAATGAGCATAGAGAATTTTGGGTCTCTGAAATACTGGAGGATATAGAATACTACAATAAACCTTAGATGCACTGATTCAGACTTTTCTGTAATAAATGAGAACTTGAGATCATATGACAACTACACTCACAATATTCCTCTTTTCGCTTTAATTTTGTAAGCAGTCTATTATTTATATAAGAAACACAGGTGACAATATGTGAGAGAGGATTGAAGAACCAGGTATTCCACTGTGCCTGACTGGAACCAGGTTTCAGGAACCTTGTTCTTCTGGTGAAAACATGTGACACTGGTTCAAAATCACTTTTGGGAACTGGAACAGGCTCAGTGAAAAAGCCCTGTGTGTGTTTTTCCTTAGAGAAAGTAGATCCAAAGTAGGCCCAGAATGAACTATGGCAGAGAGTGAAGAATCAAAAGAATAACACAGAGAAACAATGTTGAACGCCACAAAAGGTTTCACTGTTTTTTGCAATTAAGACCACAATAGCATGATAAATGCTTAAAAACTTAATTACGTGGACTAGTCAAACCAGGAGTAAATTATGTGGAACTGTCCTTAAAACAGTTTTACAATCAGCCAAACCTTTACTCTGACTGGATAAGAATGGAGATCTTATTTTTCACAAACATCTAGCAAATCAGATTTATTGTCTGGTGTTCAGCATCCAAACATTAAAAAAGTGTACTAAATGTTTTAGTGGGCTGAATACATGATGCATTCACAAAAATCATACTTTTGAATTTTCAACCAGTCAATCACCATTCACAGGGCCAGTCGAGCCTAAACTTGACTGATTCAGGCTGATGTCTCTGCAGGTTTTCGTGTTATTTCAGCAGCTGTTAATAATATGCTTTCTATAATATAGTCAGTTACTTTGATAGCAATACATTGTTAAAAGTCCTTTGGTGTTCCTCGGTTTTCTCTTTAAAAAAGATTAGACTAGAGTGTCTGCGTTTTGTTTAATTCTTGTGCTGACACCTGAGGAGTGTTGACACTCAGGCCGGGGCCGGTGTGCCCGGCAGCTGCCTGGGAGGTGTAATAGGTTGTCTTACAGAGCACAGACAGGAAATGAACCCTGGTATCTAGCTTGAATCAACCACATCTGGACTCAATTATTCATCCGAGTTGTTTTTGGCTGGTGATAAATGATTTAGTCGTACAGCTGACACCATTTCTCATGTGCAAATATAACTAGGGTATAGCTCAACTTAAAAAAAAAAAGAAAGTTGAAAAATAAATGGTATTATTACAGCAATGTATTGATGTAGTGATGATGCAATCATGTAAATATTTAAGGTTTTTAGCCCTCACTTTTTTTTTCTCTACATTTATTGTCTTTATTGTGATAAACTGTGGTCATGGTCCATAAATCCACGCAATTCCTTCTGTACTTTCAAAACAAAGCAAACACATTATTATTGTTATCTGGACACAACGATCTAAGGCTGAAAGTGAAGTATTTTGCTGCACTTGTACACAGGGTGGAGAAGGGCAAAAAACATTTAGAGTCCAACTCAAACACTGGCATTTTTGGCGTGACCACAGGAGAACTGTTAATGGCTCCTTGGAGGCTATGAACTGTTGACAGTTAATAAGTCATAAAATTTCCCCTTGACGAGGATGCTAGATTCCATCGGCAGGGTACACACAACAAAGAACCGGAAAGAAAATATCTTTGCGATAGATGTGGGCTAGGATCCCTCAATGGCTTCAGTAGAGAGTCTCTAGAGCGTGTCCTGATTTCAGGAGTGATTTCTCTCTAGAGTACATTAACATTTTCCTACTTTTGGAGAAAATGGAACCTTGAGAATGGAGACAGATCACTGCAGAAGACTGACCTTCATGTGAATACCTTATATTATTGTATTCGTCATCTGTTTTGCTTAGCCTATGGGTTGTTTGCCATTGTAACGGCCCACAGCAGGGCGGCTGTGCTGACCCATGCTGTCCTCTGCATTTCCAGGCTCTGCTGTGATGAAGGGAAGTCTTTGCCTGTGTGATCCCTAACCCCTGATGAGGAGGGTTCTCAATTACAGCTCCAGGGTCCTCCGAAGGGCCCCTCACTGCTCTTTTACTATCACCACCATTAAACCCCTGCAAAAGATATCTTCCCTTAAAATTAACAGCTATTTTCTGAGCCAAACTCTGCCAGACTACCTAAGGCCGTCCCTCTGTTTTCTTAAAATATACTAAGGCACAACTGTTCTGAAGGAGATTTATGCCTGATATTTCTTTGTTAACAAATGGATTGTATAAACTTAGCTACTTATGTCTTAGCAAAAACATTGGGAACATTGCTGCATTGTGGTGCATCTCTACAGACAGATATTGCTCTTCTCTCATGTGCAGTGATCTCCTGACATTTGATAGGAGGTATAATTTATAACTAAATTTTTTCTTGAAAGACACACAACATACATTTTGTGCTGAAATATGCTACAGCTGCTATCACTAGTACTTTTTAGCAGGGCTTGACAAGAGCCAAAGGCTTTGGTCTTCTGTTTCATAAGAGTCAATATGAATTGTTGGAACCACATCCTTCTTCAAAAGATGTTCTTCAATTTGAATCAAATTACCTACATCATGCTGTCTTATCATCATCGTCCTCTGAGTGTTTTTACAAAGCACACTACAGGGAGTAACATGTTGGAAATCTCTGTATATCATTTGGACAAACTGCTCCAACTTCCTCTGGAGCAGAGGGTTTTCAGAAATAAGTGGAGAATCGTGCAAAGCAACAGCAAAGCCACAGTTCAAAGAATATTCAGTTCAATCTATTATTTTAGAGGACTGGAACAGGGACATTCAGTTTAAATTCATGTATTTAAAACAACTAAAGAGAGCATTACTTCTCTATGTTTTTGCTTTATGTGTTTCTTGTTTTTAGTTGTTCTGGCTTTGTGGGATCTATATTATGTCTCTGAAAAGTGCCACACAAATAAAATTTTACTTACTTAATTTCACTTAAATTTCACAATGCTTTTATGTAAAAAGTATCAAAGTTTATATTTTTCATTCACCCCCAGAGGATTGTTGAAGGACGCCAGGATTAATTGCATTCACATCGCGTTTTTCATGTTACAAATAGCATTGTTCGGTTCAAATAAGAGAATAAAACTGTTTATTTTATGTTGGAACAGTAAGTCCTGTGGCATTCACACTGCTCTATATCATGAAAGTACAGTGCGTTGCCTTTGCTACCTTGTTGTATTTATATTTTTCAGCTGAATGTGTCAACTGATTGTCTATGACACCCAGACATTTTAATGCTCTGGGTGTTCAAATAACTGTTTACAAAAACAATGGAGTAGTTTGCTTGTTAAAATGCTAATGAACTCATTGAGGATCTTGATAATGTGGCTAAGATGCTTGGCTTTACTTGCTGTTATAAAAAAAAAAATCTACTCAGACTATGGAAGATTGTTGTGAGTACAGAGCGGTGTGGATATTTTGCAAGAGCACTATGAGCCCTACATGTGTGGGTTTTCATTTTATGATACCTTTTTCTTGCATTGTCATGTTTGCATTCTGGGGCTATGAGCTGGCTCATTCACAGGCAACACATCACCAGCTCAAACCTTTCTTTCATTCTAATGTTTATAACAAAATGTGTTTTGAATTATTTGAATTCATTTTGTTGAAATTCAGATGGGTAATTTAAAGAAGAGAACAATATTATGTTATCTCGTAATAGAGTGAATATGTCTGTCTTCTTTTCTCTCAGGTGATTAATATACAGGAAATTCATAGTGATGTCTTTTCTCCAGCTTCAAAACAAATGAAAGGACATAAAAGATTTGCTCCTCCAAATCTATCCAGACAGACTGTAATGTATGTTTTCTCAAACCACACTTTGTCATGAACAACACCTCAGAGAACTGCTTTCATTTCTACATGAAGTGTTTTCATGTTTCTCAGTAAAGAATAGGTCGCTGCAGTGTGGCGTTGACAGGTGTCTGTGCTGCGTTTCAAGACACGAGATTGAACAAAGTCGACTGGACTTTGCAATAACCCAGGTCCGTGTCAGTGGTAAAGTACAGCTATATGTTGAGAAACGAGCAAAGACGAACTCATGCAGCTCCACCTGAGAGCAAAGCCAACAAAGTTTCAGCTGACTCCTCATCTTCCCTGGACATCTACAGAAGAAAACTTGTGTTTTTTGTGTCCTGTGGGGTTGAAAGACGAAAATCTATTTACAAAAGCATGAAAATATTTTATCACTAGCAGCAGGGGCAGGAGTGTTTTAATGACCTGATCCACAGGCCTCTGGCTGGCTGTGGGCTTTCCCAAACTGCACCGAGCTCAGTGATCTGCCTGCCAACCCTTGGGGCAGCATTGAGATGAAACAGATAAGATAATTGTCTCTAATGAAACCCAGATTTCTGTGTATGTCTGGACCAGAACTAACTGGGCTGTTTCTTCCCCGTTCTCAGATATTTTTTTGGAAGGCAGGGGGATGGAAGGGGGTATTCCATATTGATCTCGAATTCGAAGAGAGATGCTGTAAGTCAGTGGGTAATTCAAACCAGAGCCCATGTACCAGCCCGTGGAGCTTTGATTCCGTTTGAAGTTCTGCGAGCGAACACGGCTCCATCAGCCCGCCGGACCCTGTTGTCATGACAACTCTAATTATCTTCCTTTACGGGCCTGGTTTTTACACAGGAAGGGAGTCATTATGTTCTTTGGGCATTTGCATCTCTCTGGGGCAAGTGTTAAAGGTCAGGAAAATGCACCAAAATAAGAGTACAAGAGAGCAAAGCAGTGGGAAAAAAGGTGACTCATTGAAACACATCCAATCCAAAGCTTTGGCCAGATTTCTTTCTTTCTTTCATTTTTTTTATTTTTTTTTGTGGAAACATTTCTTGAATTACTCACTGAAACATTTGTTTCCAAGGACAGTAGAAAAGATCCAGATTTCTGTAGATTACAAAAAAGTCTCCCAACCAGAGGGAGTTGACTTTTTTTATGATGTCCACCATTTCAAAAAACACTTCAATAACATTTTTTAAGCCTGAAGTCATCAACTAACGCTCTACAGCTACAAAAAAATTACCTATTTTCATGAAACAAAATGCGTACAAATGTGAAATCAATTGTACTATGAAGCAGTCAGTGACTCTTTTGAATCAGTATGTAATTTTATTAATGCCTCAATTTTGCCCCACAGCAACATGTATCAAATCACAATGCATTATTTATTCTTTTAACGTGATAACACACTTGCAATGCAAAGCAAACACAGGACTATTTTTCCTGACGGGTTTCCAGTTTTGGTCAGTTGTCTTCAGGGGAAAGGCACGTGCATTTCTTTGGAAAATGTTCTGTATCACCAGACTGATTGAGAAACAGCAGAACAAGGCTGGAAACTGAACTGTTGCAATCACATCACGGATTCAAGGTGCTTCTGATGCCTTTGTTATAGCTGTGTGTATTTTTACAAAACAGAACAGGGACAGCGTTTTAACATGAGAATTTGGTGCAGGAACACATTTTTTTCTTTTTTCTTTCAGACACTTTATAAATATCAACCAACTTAATCTGGCATAAACCTAAAAGTCACATGGTTATTGAAGCCTTGAGGACTTCCAACAGTGCCTTCAAAACTATTCATACCTCTGAACTTTAATAAATGTTGGTATGTCAGAAAACACAAATGTCAGTGTGGGTTATTTGGATTATGTGACAGACCAACGCAAAGTTAGCTGTGAAATGGAAGAATTCTGAAGTTTGTTACTTAAAAATGTGATAGAAGTGTATTTTCGCTCAAGTCAATATTTTTTAAAATAGCTTTTTGCCACAATTACAGCTGTAAGATTTTTGCCCATCTAGAAACTGAAACTTTAGTTCAATCTCAAGCTCCATCAGGTTGGATGTAGGGCTATGTAGCGTCAGCTAGATTTTCAAATATATTCTTTTTCAGTTGGGTCTGCACTTTGTTTCTAAAAAAAAAAAAAAGTAATATGCTTTTATATCCAAACCACTTGATTATATTCCGGCTGTATGTTTTGGTTACGTGTTCTGTGTGAAGGTTAATCTCCACCCTAGTCTCTAATCATTATCGGCCTATTTTCACATCAACTCTGTCCAGCTTTTCTGTCCCTGCTGATCCCAGCCAGCCCGTCACTTAAGGCAGAGCTCTCTGAGTTGTTCAATACAGAAGATATTGTGTTTTAATCTAACCATGTGTTAAACTTCAACTCTCTCCCTGATACGTTGTGTTTCTTTGGTCTTCTTGCTGTTGCTGATGTTCCCTAACAAACATCTGGGGCCTTCGCAGAACAACTGTATTTATACGGAAATCAAATTACACACAGCTGGAGTTTGTTTGGTAAGTAAAAAAAAAAAAAAGTAAAATTACGCACAGGTTCTTGATCTACAATACGGAGTCAGAATGAAATACATTGAAATGTCTGGATGTGCTTATCAAAGGGCATGAATACTTTTGAAAGTTGCTAAATATGAACGTTTATAACTGGAAAATCAGCGGCTGAAAGTAAAGTGAGTTCCGGTGCTGATTTTATCAGTGAACATTGTGCCTGAATGAAGAGCCTTAAGTGGTGCCGCTCTGCCATGGGGTCACAGATAGCTGCGAATCAAAGAGGGAGCCAGAGGTTGACCAAACAAATGGTCCTGCTCCTGCCCCTCATGTAAAACTATCTGCCAAACACCAGTGGTCCTCTTTGAACTTGATTTAGCACTGAGGTCGCAAACAGAGGAGGATGAGGCCAGCAGCCTGACAGCATGCAGATAGAGGAGATAAATCGCACAGGCTTCTCAACAGGAGTGTCCTGCTTCAGCACTGAGCTGGGCTGCTATTTTTAATTTCTTTAAATTGATGTTCAGTTTGTGTAATCAATAATGTATATATTACAAACTCATTTACAATCACATTCAGTCGTGAAATAACAGTAAAAAAAAAGAAAGCTGTTTTAAAAAAGAAATTTGCAATCACAATCACCTTGATTAATTAGCAATGACGGCTATAAAAGTCAGTACAGTGGACATTTGTCTGCAGATTTTGCAATACATTCGCTGCACACAGGAGTTGATGACGTGCTTGTCATTTGCTTAGGTCGCCTGACCTGGAAGTGTTGCGGTCAGCGGAGTCAGAGGTCTCCATCCAGCACCAAAACTCCTCCTTGGATGAGAGAAAAAATTTAAATGAATCAGATTTCATGCAGAAAATTAAAGCCAGGGGACATATTATTTAAAATATACACATCATCTGTTGGTTACAACTCTGTTTTAAGGAAAATAATGTTGAAGAATTATGAATGCACATAAAGGAGAATAAGTATGCCACATAGAATATATAACTTTTTACTGTGTAGCTTGAGCTGGAATCAGATGTGTTGTGATTTTAAGCCAGTAAAGTTAGCTGTTTCACAGGGTGAATGTTTTAACAAACAACTAAATATTGTTAATATTATTATTATAATTATGTAACTTTTTTGGTGTGTATTTTTATCGAGCAGATTTATCATTCAGTGTTCTCCTGTGTGTTCATTGATACCCGAACATCTACATGGACCGGGAACAAAGTTTTCCACTGATTTCCAGTTGGATTTTCCCCGCTTCCCCATGATCCCACTTCCCTGCTAAGAGCCTAATTATCTGAATGAGAGTAAAGTTAAAATGACACGAGGAGAATAAGGAGATCTTTGTAACTCTAGGTAACAACACATCAATTATGAGCATGAGATTAGACTCCTGGCTCTCAGCGCTGCCGGGGCCGGTGGGCCAGCAGGTTAATGAAGGCAATGGGATTAATACCCAGGGAGTTGAGCGCCTTTAGGGACAGGAGCAGGGATGCTGCATCATTAGAGGCCTGCTATACACCCGGGGGGCATATGCAGGGACCGCACATTTCACTCCATTGCCTCAATAAGGGACAGATTGTGCTCTGCCTAAATTCACGTGAAAGAGAAGACCGCTTAGATTAAAACCCATACAGGCTTCGTGTCGCTAATTTATTTGTGGTAATAATCAAGCAAATTTAGAGACACTTTAATTATGTCCATCAGAATCATTCTTATGTGAAAACCTGTCAAAAATCAGTTCTGAAAGATGAATTCTTTACCTATTACAGTGAATGTTTCAGTCAGTAAAGAAGGAACAAAGAGATTTTGTATTTTTAACAAAAATGAAAATTACTTTCAAACTGAAAAAAACACTCTCAAAGACTATCGTTATCAGCGGCTTTCTGAGACTTATTTTCTACTAATTTGTTTTAGGAAGAGAAGCATAAAGGCAGAGTAAATAGTAGATAAGTAGATTCTAAAACTCCTTTAGCAATCCACTGAGAAAACTCTCCCCACTAATGGGAAGAGCTCTCTCATTCAAACATTATCAAAGCTAACTTTATTCAAACTTTTTTTGACCTCTCTCTGGGATTTTTGGGATGGTTGTGGCCTGTTAGTGAGGTATGATATCAAACTGTAGCTTGGCATGGAAAGTTTGGAAGAAACTTGGACCAAAGCATGGAGGAGTTCAAAGTGGTCAGGCGCCTGAGAACGTCAGTTTCTCAGACCAGAAACCCAACTCATCAAATCAATCAGAACGCCTTAATGTGGCCCAGACTTTTTGTGTAACCTATCAGGCAACCACACTGGGTCTTCTAGATGTCCACATCTCAGCCAACAAAGTAGACTCAGCACCAAGCAGTGTTGGTGCTTGCTGTAGAACAGTCAGTGGACTGTCCCATGTCAAGAAGCAGCAGCTGCCCTCACCAGCTCAGGCTGTTACATTTTTGGAAAGTATTCAACTTTGGATTGCTCTGGAAACAAATGAAAAAAAAAAAAAAGCACAGAAAATTTGTTCTGAAACAAAGCGAGTGAGGGTTGAATGAAGATCATATCAATGATCTTCATCATTGAAGATCATTGATATCTTCAATATATCAGTTTTACTTCTTTAAAAAGAAGTAAAACTTGGCAGAAACTTTATACAAAAATTAGACAGAGGTCAGAAAAGTTTACGATGCCGGAATCTTGAGAAGTTCTGGACGAGGCTTTTGTGGTGCAGATTCATTTCATGTCTAATCCCGAATCTAAGAAATCAGCTGCTCTCAGGCAGATCTGAGGGGCCAATCGGATGACGTTTGCAAAGCATGTGACCATGTCGCATGATTGAATACATTATTATTTTACACCACTTGTTTGAACTCAGAGAGAAGAAATATGTCAACATTAGCTGTATTTCTATTGCAAACGTGCACAAATCTTTTTCTATTTTCTTCTAATGTTGAAAAAAACATTTTTGAGATTGCAGTGTTTCTATTAATTAAGACACTGCATAAGCTTGTTCACTGATCATTGAAAATCTTGGCAACAACTGAGATAAACAGTTAGATATATTCATAATTCAACCATGATGAGATGTCAACGTATTAGAGCGACAAACCCCTTAAGCTTTGGATTGTCTACCTGTGCATCGTTTTGGGGAAATTGCAGTCTGCGATTTTTCAGAAGATTCAAAACATTCAAATAGCACAACTTTTTATGAACTGTGTGATGCTTTAAGAGCTCCCATTGTCTGAAACCCCCTCCCCAAAAAACCATTCTCCTGCTTCTTCTTCATGTGGTTTATGCCTTTAGTAATGTTCGGCTGTTGACCACAAGATGCAAAAAAAATGTTTTCATTGCAATTTGGCGAAATACATCTATTTTGATATGACTGAAAAAACCACCTCAACCTAGCGCAAAACTTTTTTTTTTTTTTTATGAAAATCAAAAAATTAGTTTTTTCTAAATTAGCATGTTTCTATTGAGCAAATTTATTTTTGCAATTTGATTTTGCGCAGTTTTGTGGTTAATGGAAATCCAACAAATCATTGTTGTATATAAAACTTTGTTACTAGCTATTCTCCCCTTTAAAGCTTGCACACACATAGAGATTCTGCAGAACAAAAAGACTCACAGTATTCACTATTTAAAGTTTGGACTAATCACGACTTAATTTTGGATTATTTTAAAAGCTATTGAATTAATAAAAATAAGCGTAGATGTGTGTGAGACACATTTGCAAACATTCAAATACTTTTGATCATAACACTTCATGGTCATAAGAACTTTCAAACAAAAGTTTGTTGTGGCTAACTGTAAAAAGGTCACATCTGAGGCGTTTGTGGCCGCTACAATAATCTAGAATTTAAGAGACTTTTGAATAACACAGAATGTTTAACATTTTTATGAGTCTGTGCATTTAGTGCAAGGACTCATGCTTATATTTTATGACTTTTATGAGATGCACAGCTCAGTTTCCAACCCTCCCTTCTTCCCTCAGGAAACAATACTTTGTGTTTCATGCTAAGACCAAGGCTACAGTTCCACCCCGTCCTGATTGAACATAAACAGAACCATTTGAAATCACTGCTTTGGACTCCACTTCATCTGTATGTTTATACTTCCTGTAAGAGGCCCTCTATTTATGGACAACTGAGGAGCACAAATAATCATCGCTCTCAAGTGAAAGATCTGCTTTTATTATCTGCAAAGTTTTGCAATGCCTTTGTGTATGCTCACGCTGCCTTCTGATTGCCTGTTTATTATTGCAGAGTATCTGCTGAGCCAATTGGAAGGAGAGATCTGGCCAATTCTTAAAGGTGCCAAACCTTTTTCCAGCCCCTTTCCTGTTCGTGACATCATTGTGTATACCTCTGAAATACACCGATCCGTGTCTGTTCTGCAGCCTGGGTGGCACACATCACGCGAAACAAAGGCTAAGCACAAGGTGCACACTCTGTGACTGTCATTTGGATGCCCTGGACTCAGTTAGATCACATACCAGAATCCCAGTGTCACAATTTTATGGCCTGTGAGCTGCTTTCTGTGACTCGGTGCAGTTACAGATGAAATCACTCATTTACTCAGAGAAGCTTGTGGTGGCAAGACTAAAAGCAGTCTTTTAAATTGACACTTGGGAATTCTTTTCTGAGCCACCAAACTATTTGTTTGCTTTTGCAGAACAATCCAAAGATTTTATTATTCTGGTTTTGTGTGCAATCAGTTGTCACAAAGGCAAGCTTTAAGACATAGGCTGTTTATAGCCATTAAAACAGCAGTTTCACAAAAAGAAAGGCAACTTAATTCATTCAGAAGATTGTAGTCAATATTTGAGTAAGCTCCTGCCCAAATAGCTCCTGAAGGGAGATCAGAATCAAGCAAATTTGTATAGAAAAACAGTGAAACGGTGGCCAGAGTAGGAGATTCCCTTCTAAAAAGCAAATTCTAGATTCTGAAACAAGTTCTTCTTCTATGAGAAAAGAGGCACATGATTATTTTAACTTTGTCTGAAGTAAAATTAATAACTGAACAATTAGAACATAAAAGAATTATGTTGCTTGGCTAAATACTTTGCAGGGAAAACTCACTGGTGCATCTTTTTAAATATGTTTTTGGGTTCAGATCATAATCATATGCTTAGAAATTAGCTGTGGCCCATTTTTCTTTTAAATACACCTGTGCCTCCATGTAAAATCAAATTTAATAAATAAAATAGTATATTTATTGTGCGTTTGACACTCACACATACCATATAATTGAATGACAAAGTAAAGCTATTCAACAATATATTTTATTGAATCGACAATTTGCAATGTAGAAGCTCTGAATATATTAATTAAAAGTATCAAATCAGACATTGGAATATACATTGGTCTTTTCAAATCTAAAAGTATGAAAAGGTCAGATGAGCAATGGTGGACATGACTACAGAAGCTATAGAATATTTTATTAATTTTTAAATATGTTCTAATTTTGATTTTTTTTTGTCTAACTTCCTTCAAAAATACTTTCACGAGGAAACATTGTCTACATCTGAAGGTAGCAGTTGTAGACAGAAAAACTTTTATATTGTTTATTAACAATGTTCAACGAGGACATAATTTTCTGTGTACACTAACAAAATGCCCACTGAGAGTTGTATCGCTTATTAAAATAATTTAAAGTTTTTGTTGCTGGTTCCTATTTTTGTGAACAACTAAAATTCCTTTCATGTTAAAACATGATGCACCTTCTCAACAATCAGTCACATCAGCTGTGTATTCAGCAGGTTTGGACTGTCGCTGTCTGTCTCTGTTTAGCCTCTCATCTGTTTTTGTGCTTTAAATCCGTAGTAGCATTTCTTTAGCCTTGCAGCTCAACTTCTTAAATAACTACTATATTAGCCCTGTTTTTAAGCCCACTCCAAGGCACATTTACATTTCTTACACGAGGTGAGTGCAATCATAGAGACTTTAATTCTAATTCACTAACAAACTAAAATAAACAAACAAATAAATAAATAAATAAACAGTGAAGAGTCTATAATTTGAGACTTGAAAGTACTGAGCTGTTGAGGCTGAAATAAAATATTTTGTAATAGTAAAAACTAATTTTAAAAAATGGTGCTGGTGTTTTGTATACCAGGAGCTATCTGACAATAATAATAATAATAATAATAATAATAATAATAATAATAATAATAATAATAATTACGCTTTTCTGGTTAAAACAGAAGAACTTAAACATTTTTCTACTTCTGAATATGATTTTTTTTTCAACAGTGAGAGCATGTATTGAAATATTTATATAAATATCCATCTTTGACAGATCTGCTGTAAAGTGCGTCAGGCTCAATCCATCATTCGATTTTTTTTTTTTTCTCCTCAAAGGTTGGATGATAAATCTTTGCCCCGTTTCTCGGGTACTCTCCCCCTTTTAGGGCCTCCTTCTTCTTCCAGACACAGTCACACACACACTGCGAAGTAGCTGCACTAGACTTTGACTGAAGCAGGACCTTTTCGTGTTGGATTCTTTTCAAAACATCCTGTCCTTCATTTGAGCGTTTTGCGTTACAGCCAAACATACAAGCAAGTCCCCACACAGCCGTGAGCAGCGGCAGGCTCTCCCCCTCACTTTTTTCATCTTACCTTTTATAGTCTGAGGACAGGCAGCCGGTCAGATCCGGGTTGTTTCCTGGAGATATTCCCTTTTTTTTATAATCCACCTCAATCTCAAATGTGAGATTATTATTGAAAGTGGTCCTTTAATGGTTAGAGAAAGAGGGCCGAAACCGAGCAGCTCGGAGCTCTCTCTGCAGAGCTGTGCGCTGCCCGGCGAGCCTCTGCACACTCTGAACATCTGCTCATTTCACGTGACTTTTTTTTTTTTTTTTAAAATACTAACATCTGTTCTAAATAGGTTTCATTCTGAGCCTCTGCATCGTGTCAGTTGCCAACTCCTCTCTTCTGAGAGAAGGGGAAGGAACTTTTTCTTTTTTTTTTAAATTGCACGAGGGGCTGCAATTGAAATGCTTTCAAAGAAACACAATGAACTTTTATACCACCATAACAGCTCACAATGTTGTTCGTTTTCCTGAGATGGATTCCCAGCCACTCTCTCAGTCCTCACCCGTGCGCTTGCTCTGTGTTCGTGCCTTTACGTACAGACTTCTCGCCGCGCACCTTCGCGGCCTTCTTGGGTTTCATAGACATCTGGGAATTCCATACATGCCTCGCGAGCCAATTACACACCTAGAGCCGCGCGCGCACTTTGATTTGGACCGCGAGGAACATTTTCCCAGATCAGCGGAGATCAATCACCACGCGATAACAGTGGGCTCCGAAAGATTTATTTACTGACAATAATCGGGAGTGCCATGTTTGTCAGGGGTGTTGCGCATGCGGATCGCCAGGTTCACACGAAAAAGAAAAAAAAAAGCTTGGTGCTGCTAAAAACTTACATGCAGGATAAAGTAAAGCTCCCGAACGTTCAGCAAGAGGCTGAAGGAGCCACTAAAAGGCTGACATGACCTCAGTATAACTGACTTATAAAAGAGAGCTGCAGGCACAGACTTTAATCCAAGTGTAAACACAGCGAGGAAAAGAGAGACTGGGAACGCTTTTAGATATTTAATTAAAATGTAATTCTGTAAAAGCAGGGATTTTTTTAAGCTGCAGTCTGCCAATTCTTTAATAAAACGCCTCCTAAATTTAATCTTTTTTTTTTTTTTTAAAAGAAAGAAGTTACGAGGAACCTATCTTTTTTTTTTTTTTTACATTTTCAAATTCTGCGCCAACAGTAGATAAGATTTCTTTCTAACTATTTTGCACTCGAAAGCAACCAAGTGCAAACCCAATGATGTGTACAATACAGCTCATGCTGTGTCATTCATTTTTATCCAAGTACGCAAGTGTAAGCACATTTCATATCAGGCATGCCTGAAATCTTCATAATTTATATACCAGTTTTCTGAGAATTATCGCACAAATTAAAACTTAAAAACTTAAACTTGGGGGCGGGGGCAAAAAGTCAAAGTGATATTTCCCATCGTCTTATTCTTTATTGCAAAAACATATACAAACATTTACAGAAAACAAGGTAATATAAAAAAATGGAATGAGTTTATTATTATTATTATTATTATTTTTTTACTTCTTTTTCCATTCCAGACACAGGATTTATTTCTCAAGGCAACAGGTTTCACCAATAAATAAATAATTGCATTCTGAAAGTTCTCTTTCTCTCTGTCTTTCTTTTCTTTCTTTTTTGCACAGGTTAATTCCACAAAGTCAGCCGTGAGCCATGTAATTTGATCTCGACAGAAATAAGTCCAAATGTATGCATTCAACAAGCTAAAGAAAAAAAAATAGAAATAAAAACGACATATATTTGTAACATTCGCCAACAACATGAAAGCTCATTAAAATGGGGCCCCAGCAATGGGCGCCTCTTCCTCTCCCCACACATACACACGCATGCGCGCCCCCCCCCCCCCCCCCACACACACACATTTA
>CAEGAG010073218.1:0-45513 GCA_903067065.1 Brachyrhaphis terrabensis | reverse complement strand
ACATTGCCACTCCGTTCCACTACTCCATTCCAGGTTTCTTTGTATGGCAAATTAGTCACGCCCTTCTCCCCAAATCCACCCCGCCCTCTCCCTACCCCCCTTCCTCCTCCGCATGTGCCTGCGGAGGAGGAAGGAAAGGCTGCTGAGTTTTCCGTGCTTGTGGACACCGGCTGCCATCATCATTCTGGGTCCCTATCCCAGTCAAGACAGCCTCTTTCATTCGTATGCACCAGACACACACCCACAAATATAGAGCTCTATATGAACAATTTTTATTTTGCTGGCCAGCTTCTTTTGTTATGTTTTTTTTTTTATTTTTTACCAAGGACCCTGTTACACTCTTGTTTGGAGTGAATGTTGTTTTTTTTGTTGTTGTTTTCAGGTAGACTCTATGACTGAGTTGAGATGAAGTTGGATGTATTTCAGTCCAGTAATTTGTAATAAACAAAACTGGTTGATAGTAAACTGCTATCTGAACCCGACTGAATTCTATTCAGTCGGGTGATATTGGTTACAATATCACAAATTTAAAAAGAAAATAAAAACGGGAGGTCGTGGATAATGTAGGAAATAGCACCCCCTTCTCTTCCGGAGTGCAATGGTCTATTTCCAAATAAGGTATGAGACTGACAGCGGTCCGTCCCGCCCCTTTCTGTTTGCTGCAGCGAGGTGGACTTGAGCCTCCTGCTCCAGCGAGGTGCCGCTTATTGAGACGGGAAAAGTTTCGGTCCAACTTCACAGCTGTTTAAATGTCTCCATCAAGGAACTACGAGTTGCGCATGCGCAGTAGCTACTGACAGTGCCTGCAGGACCTTCGAGCGAAACAAGGACCAAAACAAAGCTAACAAATAAAAAAAGTTATGTTAATGTAGCCATAATTAAATTCTTTAATAAGTAATCAACTTAATTAGAATTTTTAAAATATTAAATGTAAAGATCAACAAGTTCTTCTATGGATTCTGTTTCTTTGGAAGACTTAGAAATTTGGAAAACGTAAATGAGATTAAAAACTAAATTTTTCCAGCAAAATTTCAGCTTTTCAAAATCAGAAATGTATTCTTTTTTCTAGAAAATTTGTGAGATTAATCTCAAACTTTTTGAGGTTTTTCAATTTAGACTTTTCAGATTAAGTTTCTGAGATGTTTTGACAGAAATGTATTCCTTTTTATCTATAAAAGACGAGTGAAGTCTGGTTTTATAACTGTAAAGCTGAAGCTTTCCACTCAGCTTTTAGTTCAATATGGCCAGAAAATGTGAGATTTATAATAAAAAATAAAACTTTCTTCATGTCCTTATATTCCTGTTGGTGTCTAAACTGCGCCTCCTGGTGACGAATTTGAGGAATTACCACAACAATCAAAACCAGAATCCATTAAGTGTGTAAGTTTTCTGAGGTAATTTTTTATTTTTTTTTCTAGACCTTTGCCTGGAGAATAAGCGCTCTGGAATAATATCCAGAAACTTCACTCTCCAACTTCACAATCAAGTCCTTCTTTGTTTCTGCAGAGGAAAAAGATGGAGGTCATAAATCTGTTTTCTGCAACAAAACCCATAAACTAAGATGGACGATGCTTCTTTACCTTTCAGGTAAACGTCTTTGAGATCTTTGATTTGCTGCTTGGACCTGGAGGCAAAGATTTCAATCAGGACGCAGTCTTTTGTACCAGCTCCCTGCAGAAAGACACATTTTATACAAGTGATATTGTACAGTGATAAACGCTGTTTAATTTTTAAAAAACAGTTTTTGAAAAGGAGCTATGTGAGCGCACTTTCATGGCTTGGGTGACTTCGTGGCAGTCGTACGCTGCAGGGGGAGTGATGAGCGCCAGCAGCAGCTTCTCAAAGTCTCCGGTCGTGTCGCCTTTCAGGTCTTTCTCCAGCGTCTGAAACGCAAATAGAGGCGACAGATCCAGAGGTTTACTCTGCGTGTTCGGAACCACGCCCATGAAAATAAAGCAAACGAAGCAAACGAAACGCTGTAACGACTCAATAATGGGAGAACATCTGTGTTTCAGCAGGTCAGAGTTACATTTACTTGGTTAAACGTAAATTAATTGAATAAATTAAAATATTCAATTAACTAGAATAAATTAATTGAATGATTTACTCAATTAAAATACTCTTGGAAATAAACTTCCAACAAGATACTACAGTAACTTTTTGGAAAAAATCTACTTTTAGTAGTATTTTTACTACGCTATACTTTTTACTTGAGTAATTTTATTATGAAGTATTTCTACTCTTACTTGAGTAAAATATCTGGATTGTTTTAACCAAAAATTCACCAGATCCAGAAACACACCTGCAGTTTTTGTTCAAGTTTTTTATCAAAAGAAACTGATTTAGAAAAAAAAATAATCTTTTGCCTGATATTTTATTACTTATAAGATTTATTGTCATTTTGGTCCTTAAAATACCAAAATTCGTTACTCTTACTTTTGCACAAGTACTTTGCTTACAGTAAAGCTCCTTTTTGATCCAATAATTCAAGATTTTATTCTAACATGATTGATTAATAAACTCAATTTATACCAACATTACTCCTAAGCACCAAATGTATCACTGCCCAGGATGTTTTACATGCAATCGTGAGTCAAGTGACTGGATTATTTTTAATCTCTCATGTATTTGGTGAAGGTGCTGCAGCAGAGAAACAACTAAACACACAGGAAGCTGCTCTGAGCAACCTGCCAGACTGCAGTCAGTTTTCCAGCTTATTTAAGTGTAATCCATTATTCAGGGTTTCTATGCCTGTGATATATT
The DNA here is from genome assembly GCA_903067065.1 of Brachyrhaphis terrabensis. Classification (NCBI taxonomy): domain Eukaryota; kingdom Metazoa; phylum Chordata; class Actinopteri; order Cyprinodontiformes; family Poeciliidae; genus Brachyrhaphis; species Brachyrhaphis terrabensis. The sequence continues at coordinate 42,750 of CAEGAG010073218.1, read as the reverse complement.
TGTTTTCACTCGTTTAATAAAATATGAAAAAGGTTTTGGAAGTAAACAAGTCATTAAGAAACCACAATTAAGTTATTGTAATGCCAGAACAGCAGATGGAAATATTTTTTATTTGGGGTTTCTCCTTAATCGTTTATTTATCCCACGTTCTGTCATCACAGCAATATTCACTCTTTAAATAATAGTTTAAAAATATATATATACAAATTATTTGCTGAACAAATACAATAAAGTCTGACTGTTTTTCTTTTATGATTTAGTTTGAATTTCTTGGAGTTATTTTAGAAAATATATAGAAAATATTCAGCTGCTTTGTAAACTACAGGTATAACTTAATTTAGACTTTGTGTTCATGCAGTGGACAGGAATTTAAATACTGTTGATCTATTTCTGTACTGGTTTGTGTTTTTCTTCTTTCACTTATTTATGAAAATGTTAAAAACGACAGAAAAATAAACAAACACAAAAAAATAATACCCTGCTTGTTTTCTTGATATTTTCTTGATATTATGCCTTAAATTAAAATCAAAAAGCATCAAAATAAATCAAAATGAGCACACAATCTGTTTGAAGTGAATATATGAAGCACAAATGTGAAAATTTGGACTAATATAGTAATAAAGTGATGAAAGTCTTACTCTGCCAGTGACTTTTTCATACGCTTTGCAGATGAGCTGCCTCTGATCGTTGCTTCTTTGAGTCAGGATTTCAATCAGGACTTTCTCATTTGTCCCTAAAAAATAACAATGAATCATGAATCTCTGTTTCTGTCATATATCTGGAGACAATTTACGTTAAATGAAACACAAAAAGTAGTAGATTTGTTTCAATTTCAAAACATCGGCCATCAACCTGAAGGATGTTTTTAACAAAAATGATTAGTTAATCTGATTTATGGAAATTAGACAGTTTTACACCAATCTGTCTTATCAATTATTTAAAAGGTTTTGCAGATGAGAAGCAAACACAAGTTTTCTCCAAAGAAAAGATGAAAAAGTAAGCTTAACAAATATAGAGAGAAGGGATTTAAAATGTGTACCGAGTCCTTGCATGGCGTTCTTCAGAGCTGCAGCGTCTTTTTCTGCATCAAAGTTTGCTTTAGGCTTGATGGTTCCTCTCTGTCCGTTCTAAAAAAGACATTCAGATGTAACAATTAATTAAAATCCTGCATAGTTTCTCATATAGAAAAATCAGAGTTGGACTTACTGCAGCAGCAGAAGATGACGGTGAAGCCACAAGACTTTCCAAATCATCCTGAAAATAAATGGATTTAACATGTGAAACTCTTTAATAAAAACTTTAAAAATATAAAATAAAAACCTCTCTCACCCATAAAGAAGCCATGATGAATGTTGTTCTTCTGTAAGACATTAGAAACAATCTTAATCTCAGTTATACATTTAAATGCACTGCAAAAACATAAAATCTTACCAAGTATTTTTGGTCTAGTTTCTACTGTGAATTTCTTAGTACACTTGAAATAAGACAAAATTAACCTACAAGAAACTTTTCAGCAAGATATAAGAGCTTATTTTAAGTAAATAATTACTAAATATTGATTAAATAATGCTAGTTACATTGGCAGATTGTTATTTCACGTACAGGATAGTTTTTCTCATGTTTTAAGTGAATCTTTTTCATCATTGTTAGGAATTATTAAATTATTAAATTAAAACAAGCTGTTATATCTTGCTGAAATGTTACTTCTAAGTTAGTTTTATGTCAAGTGTATTAAGACATTTCAACTAGAAACTAGACAAGAATACTTGGTAAGATTTTGTGTTTTTACAGTGTACTAAACATCGGTTCCAATCTGTCATAGATTAAAGATGATTAAAAAATGAATTAGATGTAGTGTGTGGTGAACTGTCGTACTTTATCGTATTTTAAAAACGTGTTTATTTATATGTAGTGACTTTTTCTTCTGCTTTGGTGGAACCAGAACAGGAAATACGTTGCTGTGTAAAATGAGACCAGCTTTGCATTGAAGCAGTGACTAAAGGCAGATTGATGGAGCTGTAAAAAAAAAAAAGAAAAAGTCTGCTTTCTGTACAAACCGGGTACTTTAAACCTTCTAATTGTGCAAAAATAAAACTTTTAGAAACCAGAAACTTAAACTAAATCAAACAAGCAGAGAAGAGAAACTCACCTTTGTCTCTGAAGTGGAACGTTTCTTTCTGCCACACCTAGAAACTCTGGATCTACCTGTAGAGAAAACAGGTGGCCACACCTGTTTGGCACAGTCAGACGATGCCTTCAGGGACTGCTCGTAAAATCCAGTTACTAACCCGTTTAATCCCCTCCAGATAGAAGAACACAACTTTTAGATTTGTAGTGAAACCAAATGTTACTTGGAAACTTTACGACGGCCATAATAAATAAAAACACAAAATAGTACATCACTTAAAAAAAAAACAAAAAACTGAGGAATTTCAGAAATTTTCTAGAAAAAAAGTAGAATATGTGCTGGAAAAAACTCAGAAATTTCAGATTTTGAAAAGTCAAAAATTTGCACGGAAAAACAGAGTAATTCTGATCTAAACCTCAGAATTTTCAAGCTCAAGAAATTTTTGAGCTTGAAAAGTCAAAAATTGGTGAGAAAAAACTCAGTTTTAGATTAATCGATGGTATAACCTAATTTCCAGACTATAGAGCGCACCTGATTATAAGCCGCACCCAGCACATTTTTAAAGGAAAAATACTTTTGTACACACATAAGCCGCACCTGTCTATAAGCCGCATCTGTCTACATACAGACGGTACACAGAAAGAGTTTTCAAAGTTTTAATAATATACCTTAGCTTTTCTTTCCAAACAGAGCCTGTGACGCGGCAGTAACACAGCAGCAACACGGTAGCACAGCACTAACAGGGCTGGTTAAAAAACATACCGGTAAAAGTCACAGAGCTTCTTCATCTTCCTCCTGTGCATTGAGACGTGTTAAGTTACATTAAACTTGCGTCTTACTCTACACATATATTCCCCCTGTCTCACTCTTACCTTTTCTCCTCAAGCGCCCCTGGCGGCCGTTAGAAAAAAAAAAAAAAAAGCATAAATAAGCAGCATCATTGTATAAGCCGCAGGGCTGAAAGCGTGTGATAAAAGCCGCGGCTTATAGTCCGGAAATTACGGTATATTAGGGCAGCAATATCAATACAGCAGATATTGAAACAGCAAACATTGGTGTCACTCAAGACTTTTGCCTGAGTATTTCAAGCTTCAAAAATACACAAATTAAAAAAAGTGCCAAACCATAAATAACATAGTAAATGGACAAAAAGCTGATTTTTAGTTTTACATTTATTTTATTACTAAAAAAGGCACCAAATACAGGCATCATACTAATATTATTGTGTTTTCCAAAAATTATAGCACCAAAAATATATTTTTTTTCTCCCCAAATCCCCCGTTTTCATGTTTTTATAGGCACACATTTGAAAAAGAAGTGGATTAGTTATTAGATAAATACAAACCAGTGTCAAACACTTTAAAAACAACATCAGTAGCTGGGCTGTAATGTAACAAATCAGACGAATGAAACATAAATGAATGAAGAGAAACAGAGTGAGATCTGTGAGTCTTTGGGCCGAACAAAGGCAGGCGGACGCATCATTCTTATAAAAACACGTTTTTTAAAAAGTGATTCATTCAGACAGTAGTAAGGCTGAAGCAGTCATTTGGGTGAACGGGTTTACTACAGTCACACTCCGACGCTCTTCGATTGAAATACTTTGGACGATCTGATCTCAGTCTCATGAGCAAAAATACTGCATGGCACTTAGAAATCGGCAGCTGATTGGATTACAGTACTAGCACGGAAATAAAAAGTGTTAAAAAAAAAAGAAACTGTGGTCAAAATGGCACTAAGTATAACTCTTTAAACCCCCTTTAACAGTGGATAAACACCAAGCTAGCTAATCAAATAAATGGCTTTTCAGTGAGAACAGAGAGAACTTTATATTAAATTAAAACATTAAATATCATAAAAATTAGAATTGATGAAGGAGAGAGTAGAATAGTTTTGTCCAGGCTACAATAACACAGTAGATCCAACTTTTCTTTAGCGATGCACCGATACGATGTCAATATGTTAGGTAATAATCTAATTTTGGCGTTTGAAATCATTAATAATTGTGTGTGTAATAAATCTGTATAATGTTACACTTTCTGAAATGAGAATGAAAATAAAAATATGAGATGTTATTTTCAATTTTAAAATGTTTGGAGATTAAACTATTAAAATTTTTTTGGGGTGTTTTTTTTTTTATTAAGCACTTTGCTTTTAGAAGCAGTAGAAACCCAAATAGAAGTACAAATAGGTGCAAAATGTGAATTCTGCATAATAGATGCCCTTAATAAAAAAGAAAATGTGTCCCTGTCACCAAAACAGATTGTGTTCAAAGCATGATAGGTTGTACAGGTGAGAGTAGATTGGCATTAATCCAGAGTAAAAGGGGGTGTAATCAAGGCTTAAAATGATTTTTAATTAAATAAGTCAAAGCTCTTCCTTGTGAAGAAAAGACTAACTGAAGTTGTGACATAATTGCACTTGAAGGCATCATTCATTTTTTTATTTGCACTAACTCAACCTGCAACAAAAGCAGCTTTGTTTGTGCTTTATATTTAAACAACTTCAGCAGGTGGAGAGGTTGTTCCAGTTAATTTATCTGTGTGACATACGAGGTAAAGACGCAGGAAAGGAGGACATTTTTCCTCGCCTGCCTCTTCGTACAGCAGTGAAATGAAACGATGCAGCAGATAGAAACCATCAGTGTCTGAGCTACTGTTCACCTTTCGGTGGTGAAACCAAGATGAATGTCGACTAAAAAGAGAAATAAAGATGGAAATCAGACGCAGCTGAGCAGTTTGTGGATTCCTGAGGTAGCCCAGTTGACTGAACGTCACACGTTTCCCTTTTTTTTTTCTCTCAAAGTGGTATAAAAATACATAAACAAAACATTCCTTTAAGTACAAATTTTCAGTTTAGAAAATACCAATTTTGATGCTGTTTTGTTGTCCTTCGTTAATAGCTGCGTTTCCGTTACAAATGTGTGCAAAACTTTGGCAATATTCTTTTAATTTTGGGGAAAAAAAATAAATTTTTGCAACGACAGTGTTTCCATTACATCAGAAATGCAATTCAAATCACACCTGAATAAGTTTTGTTCACACATTAAGTCATTAAAAAACATGGCGCTCAATTATCCTTCAACTACTTCCTGTCGTCTTCTTTGTAGTTTTTGCCAGTAGTAACACGAGGATGTAGATGGAGAGTCATGCGTGGCATGTGTTTTTGATGATTTGTCTCGATAAGAAACTTATTCTCGTGTGACTTTAATTGCTTTTAATATTTAACGGAAACACTGCAACTGTGTAACTGTGTTTTTTCGGTATTAGTGGAAAATTGACAAAGTTTTGCTCACATTTGTGACAGAAAAGAAGCTAACGGAAACGCAGCGAGTGTTTCAGACCTCGGTGCCGTCGCCGAGGTTGTTGTGGATTTTGACCTCCAGGTTGACCTGCTTCACTTTGCCGTTCGGCTCCTGGTTGCGGTTGATGTTGACGTTCCTCACGGTGCAGTGCTTCGTCCCGAAGTTCTTCTCCACACACTTGTCCATGCACACCTCCACCTTGGTGTTGAGCGGATACTCCTCGTAGGCCTTCGGAGTCTTCGTCGCCTTCTTGGCCGACCGCCTGCAGCGGCGGAACAGGAAGCAGGAAGCCAGCAGCGCCAGCACCAGCAGGGTGATGGCGGCCACGCCGCCGCCCACGGAGCTGCCCACGTGGGCGTTGAAGGTGGCGGACGGGCCGGCCTCCAGGCGCAGCGACTTCATGTTGGTGCCGTTCTTCACCTGGTCGCCCTCGTTGTCGTAGATGAGCGACTCGTCGAGCGTCAGACGCCCGCTGCGGTCCACCAGGTCGCGTTTGGAGCGGCTCACCTGATACGTCAGCGAGCGCTGAATCCTGGGGCTGGAGCGCGACTCTGGGCCGATGACGTAGATCACCTGCAGGTACCACTGGTGGCCCGCCTCCACCTGTCAGTCAGAGAGGTCATTTATTAATTAGTGATTTATTTATTAGTTTATTTAGCTGAAATGTTGTACGTTAAGTCACATTTCTGTTTTTCTCTGTTTTTATTGAATTATCTTTGGGTTAATAATGGAGTATTGAGCAAAAAAGCATCCATGTACAGGATTTAAAGATCAAATTTCCACTAACATGCAGCAACTTTTTACAATAAAATTAACAAAAACTACTGCAGAATTAGCATTAGACTAAAAGAATTGTGTTTTTTGAAATTACGAAAATGAAGTTCTAATAGTACAAGAATAAACTCATACTATTACCAGAACAAAGTAGTTTGTAATTGCAAGATACAGTCAGATTACCAGAAAAAAGTCAAAATAATACAAGAATAATGTTATAATATTATCAGAATAAACTCACCAGAAAAAAGTAGTAATAATAAAAAAAAATCATAATAATTAAGTATATTAATAATACTGATAATACCATTATAATAATACTCATAATATTAGCAAAATAAAGTCATAATAATGAGAATAAAGTTGTAAAAATAAAACTTTACTTTGCTTTCACTGTGAGTTTATTCGAACTATTCTAATTAAAGTAATAATAATGAAAAAATAAACTAATGTATAATATTACAACAAACATCTGAGTTTATTCTCATATTTTTCTGACTCTATTCTTACAAAAAAAATCGTAATATAATGAAAATAAACTCATATTACCAGAATAAAGTAGTAAGATCAAAGTCATAATATTACTAGAATGAAGTAACATTAAAGTATAAAGTAGTAATTTTGTAACTCACAGTTACTCACAGTAGTAACTCACAGAGTTTCCACTGTGTTAAAACTGGGAATATTGAGCATCTGGTGATGCTGGGTATCTGTTTTAAAAACTAAGAAATACTAAATCATTTAACAAATTATTATCATTGGCAGGACCTTGAAGTGATTATGAAAATTACTGAGTTTATTTCAAAGAAAGAACCAAATGGACTTACCAATCAGGTCATATCAGATCTTAACACATCATTTTCTTGTAATTTTATAATTTCCTTCTGCTAATATTATGACTACATTCTCGTAATATTATACATTTTTCTTAGAATAAAAAAGTACTCTAAACAAAACAGGAATTCACTCACCTTGTAAAGAGCGTCGACCTTCATGGTGAAGCCGTCGACGCCCGGCATGGCCGCCATGGCCTGCAGCTCCGGGACGTCGGAGGCAAAATCTGCCTCGAACGGAACGTCGTGAAAAAACTTGTGGCATACGTCCGGCTGTTTACGATCCTGAAACACATTCAGAGCAGATCAAAACAGAATAATAAACATTTTAACACTAAAATGGTCGCTTTATTTTTAAACCAGTGGCACTAAGAAAATGTCAGGAGCCCTGGGCCCCTTGGTCCCCCCACTGGGGGGCGCCACTGTTTTAAACTCAAATGTAAATACCTGGTTTTCAAAATCAAAAACTAAGAGAACTACAGCAGAAAACCTTATGGTAGTTAGAATATCAACTGGATGACAAACCACTGTCAAATCCAGTTTGTCCAGTGTGAACTGGTACGGAAGGTTGTTAAACTGGAAGGTTTTCTTTGAGCATTTTGCTGTGAAAGAAAAATCCCACATCTTGCTGTTTGTTGTTCTTTGTATGGGCCGAAACAGATTTTGTTGTGCTTCTGTACAATGACAATAAAGGCTGAATCTGAATACTTCAACGTAACATTGTTATATATTTAAATACTTCAGAATATTTAACAAAAACTGCAGGTGTGTGTCTGTGTCTGGTGAATCTTTGGTTAAAACATGATTGTTTTTCATTCAGTGAAGGAGAGAATCCAGAAATTTTACTCCAGTAACAGTAGAGATACTTCATAATAAAATGACTCAAGTAAAAGTAAAAAGTACAGCGCAGTAAAAATATTTGTAAAAGTACATTTATTTTCAAAAAAAGTTACTCAAGTAAATGTAACTAGATAGTAAAGAATTCTGTAAACTGTTCAGATTTTATGGTTACAACCACAAATATATGTGTGTAATAAATGAAACTCTCAGAAGGGCAGATGAAATAAATTAACTAACTTCAGTGAGATGTGTTACAATGAGTCAAGTAGGTGAAAGAAATGTATTAAAAAAAAACCCAATAAACCCAAAATACTCATAAAAAGAAAACCGATTAAATGAAAGTTTGTGTTTACCAGCAGCAGGAAGCGATGTTTGAGATGCTTGTTGGGTTGGATGCAGCCGTACTGCGGCCCCTCGTTGTACAGGGTCCCAGTGGGATCGAAGAAGGGAACGTAGCCGTCCCGCCCCGTGCACAGGTAAACCTTCTCCAGCTGCAGCTTGTATGCTGCGTTCAGGTTCTGCTCCGGGTTCCACAGCACTCTGCCGTACAGAGTCTGACCTGCAGGGGGCAGTGAATGAACCAGAGAGGAGTTAAACGGTTTAAGTAAGCTGTTTCACTGCATGTGATAAAACAAATACTTCCAGTGAGGAGATTTTTATTTGTTTTTGTATTTAATTGAATTTGTAAATAAAGCAATAATATCGTAATAGACATGTGATCAATATTAATATAGAATACATCTCAATATTGAATATATAGAATATTCACAGAACCGCACAGCATTCTGGGGGACGTAGGCAGAGGAAGCCCTGTAGCTAAGCAAAGTTGGTGGAATCAACTAACTCACTCGTTCTTTGGTTACCTAGCAACAACCTACTGGGTAACAAGCAGTTTCAAGTTCCTCCCCCCCAAACTTCAGTTACCTAGCAACAACCTGTTGAGTAGCTAGCGCAGCAGCAGTTTAATATTTTGCCACTGTGCTTCATAACTTATTTAAAAATAAAAAACAAGAGCATGGAGTGAAAACCTGAATAAAACAGGAAACGTCACTACACCAACATTTATTGATATTGACTGATATGAAATGATTATATAATTATATGTTTTCAGCCATATTGTCCAGCCCTAAAAGATAGTAAATCATTTGAAAAGAATATTAAGAAATTAAGATAAAAGCAGTTTAACTGCATTTTGCCAGACTGCTTCTGAGACAATAAATAAATAAATCAAATGTATGTACACATGTACAATAACCACATATAGGTAAAAATAGAGTGATAAATTTGCGTTTCTCTTGAAGACGTGATTAACGCCATAAGTTTAAATTTCTTATAAAAAAAAAGAAAACTTTTTATAATTCAATTACTGTCAAATTGACAGCTTTGGCCCAATTAAATAATGTCTGGATTCTGTGATTTAAATATTCAGTGACAGCTATAAAATTAAGATATTCATCAGATCCTATTTATATTACAGCATCCTTGGAAGCTAAATATAAAAAATGTGGAGTAACATGCAGGATGGGTTATTTTTGACTCCTACCCATGGAGAAGGCTCCCTTGTAATCCATCTCAGCCATGGAGACGTCGGCGGAGGCCGGATCCAGCAGAAAAACCTTCTCGTTGTTGCACAGCTGGAACTCCGTGTTGAGGGAGTAAACAACCGGAACGGGCCGGTTGGTCTGCTGGAAGGCGATCGGAACGAGGAACCTGTTGGAAAAAAAGTGCTCAGGATACAACTGAATGTTGGTAACACGGTTTCTGCAGGTTTCATCACCGCAAATTAAATGCTTTTTAAGACCATTGTGAATTAAATTTAAGACCTATATCATCACAGAAACGTGCAAAAGAAAACTGCATACAACAGATGTTTGTGGCGAAGACAAACGTTGTCCAGCCAACTGGTGATAAATTCACACTTTCACTTGATTTACCCCAAAAAAGTCAAGTCACAGAACGGAGTGGCGATAAATTTACACTTCGTCATGATAGACACAAAAAAAGCTAACTAGGTTATAAGTAACATCTAGTTAGCTCAACCAACTCAAGTCACAGAACAGAAGGGTGATAAATGTACACTTTTCCACGATAGACGAAAAGTGTCTATCGTGGTGAAATATAGCTAATATACTTTTGCTAACATAAATTAGCAAAAGTATATTAGCAGATAGTTAGCGGTAGCCTCAACCACCTCAAGTCACACAACAAAATGGCGATAAATTTATACTTTCTCAAGATTTTTTTTAATTTTATTTCCTTTATTTAACCAGGCAAACCCTGTTGAGATCTGGATCTCATTTTCAAGAGGGACCTGGTAATAAGAAAACTGCAAAAAACCAAGCTACCTGGTTAGTAAGAATATATTAGCAGCTAGTTAGCGGTAGCTCAACTGCCTCAAGTCACAGAACGGATTGAAGATGTCTGTGCAAGCCTCAAACTTTTGCTTGATATAAAAGTCCAGCAAGAAAAATAAATTACATAGAATTTACAAAATTAAATAAATTACAAAATTTAAGACCTGCGATTAACGATTTTAAAAGCCAACTTACATTTCATGAATTTAAGTCATTTTAAGTCCTTAATTTTAGAACCGTAAATTTGAGACTTTTTAAGGACATGCTGTAATATCTCATAGATTTCCAGGGTCTGTGGGCCGTACTTCTCTGGAGCGTGAGCCGTGCAGGAAAGAGGTTTATCTCCCGGGTCGATCCAGGGCTGGGTCGGCTGAACGGTGCACGGGATCAAGAAGACGGTGTACTCCCCAGAGTAGTCCTTCCTGCAGAATATGTGAAGAATATTAGATGCTCACAAAGGAATCAAGATGAGAAAATCTACAGAGATGAACATGAAGCTTGTTAAGTCAATCAAGAAATGTTAAAAACATCCTGAGAGAAAATGAAAGATATGCTTATCCCACATATACACTGCAAAAACACAAAATCTTCCCAAGTATTTGGTCTAGTTTCTAGTGCGAGGACACTTGAAATGAGACAAAACTAACTTCCCACCTGCTGTAGGAGCTGGTGGCCCTCCACAGCTGATACGGCGAGTCGAAGGTCTGCGCGCTCCATAGAAGCTGCATGTCGAACTCGATGCCCCCCAGGTGGTCTGGGGCCATCAGCCGAGATTTGTGACCCGGCAGAGTGTGGTGATCCAGAACAAACTGACCTGAAGGAAAGTAAACGGCAGGAAAAAATGCATAAGACTTTCACTAAAAAAACACCAGCAGCTTCCATTTAATATGTTTTTTAAATTTTCTTTTAATTACACATTGAAAGAATTAAAAATGAAAAAATTAGAAATCAAGTAATTCAAATACATTGTATAATTATGAAATTTGGTAGAATGTGCAACATATCACAACCTACAAAAATGTCTCTGAGTCATAGTCCAAAAACCAACAGAAAGTCGGCCATTTTGTCTCTCTTACCTACATTGTAACTGTGTGAACTCTTCTACAAGTTTTGACATGGAAACTTCAAAATCACTCGGTATAGTCTTGAGACATAGGAGAGCAAAAATTATCAAAAGCTTTTTGCTGCACCAAGGCTTATGGGCGTGGCCAAGCCTCAAAATCTGACCATTCACCAAAAAAGTGGAATAAATTCCCCATATAGTTTCACAGCTGTATGAGACATTCTTTATGACCCAGAAATGTTTAATGTTTAACATATTAAATAAATTGGTGACATTACCATTGCCCCGCTCCCTTACAACAGTAAGTCACTTATTTTGCTGTTTGTTGTCTTTCTTTTACACAGTGAAGAAGGATTTTCTAGTTGGAAGGTCAAATATCAGCACACCCTTTAAGATTTCCAGCCCTACTTGTACTAACATGAACTAACTTTGGAAAATTTGGCAAAAGCGCCACCTAGTGGGAGAATGCAGGAAAGGTGTGAAAGCGACGGGGTGGCGGTGCAGGAGTGGCACCGAGTTGTGAGGGCCGCCCAATGCTGCATGCAAGTTTAATTCATTTCTATGCTCAAAGCATAGAATTAGACTAAATAGATCTGCCCTTATTGATCAGGCACATTGTTACTGATACCAAAGATAGAATTATTTTCAATAACTGAAAATAATACAGATATTAATATCGGATCGGTGCATCTCTAAACTTGACAATCCCAAAAGACATAAAACATGTTTTTATAACTTCATCACGTTTATGTTTTTCTTAATTAGGGAGATTTTGTAGGAGAAAACGTAAAACACTAATCTGAGTGTTTCTCTGCTGCTGTGAACCAACCTCTGAATTTGGCGTGAGTTTTGAACTCAATCACAAGCCGGCCGTCCTCTCTGATAAAGATCCTGATGATCTGCAGTCTGGCTGAAAGGACGCTGTCAGTCTGGATCCCTGCAGACAGGATAACAACAGAAGTTAAGAACCAAGGTGCAACCCTTATCACAGTAACCTCTCTCTCAGTTATCTGATGTTGAACGGTTTTAATTTCCGTTCCAGAGGCTGAGGCATAAAGAGAATTGATCAGGAGTGATTTTTTTTCTTCGTTTAGTCCTGACCTGTCCTCCAGAGCACCGTGTCGTAGAAGAAGGAGAACTCCATCTCGGTGTGATGCTCCAGAGAGGCCCAGCCTCTAGGCGCCGTCACATAGATGTAGGAGACGTAGAGAGGAACCTGCACAGTCAGGAAGGACTGAGCCGAGTCCCGAACCTGAAAAAACAAACAAAAAACAGCAAAAGTGTCTTTTAATTCTGTTTCTCCACTTCCAGGCTATGAGCTCATGTCCAGGGTTTCTACACTGTCTAATAAAGTTTGGAATTTGATTTAAAGGTGACCTATTATGTTTCCTTGAGCAGGTTAGAATATCTCTATAGGTGGGCTACAAAACATTTACACGTTTTTTAACAAAATCATTCTTATATAATGGGATTTTAGTTTGTTTTAGGGCATCTTGTCACTTTAAATTGAAAAAATCTGCTGATGGCCACACTTACATTGGCACGAGAAAATGGCTGCAAAAAGATTATACAAACGTACATCTTTGAAAAGCATTAGTGGAGCCTTCTGCACAACAAATAAAAATGCAGAAAGTGGTTTCTGGATGGAAGGTCGACAACAAAACACTTGTGTTTCCAGCAGCCATTGTACAGCACATACAGCAGTAAAACCAGCTGTACTTGGCCTGGCTGGGGTTGCTAGGTAATGATGCAGTGTACATCAAATGTGATTTAACAATCAGAAGGTTTTTGAAATGGCTCACTTTCTAGACACCAACTTTCTGACAAAAACAGCTTGGTGAGTCTTTGTAAGTGCTTGGGCTGTTTTTGGAAACAGAAGAGACACAAAGAAAGGTACAGAAATATGCAAAATGTGAATTTTGCATAATTCATCCCCTTTTGAACACTTTCCCACTCTGAATAAGAATGGAAGAAGAAAACAGAGTCCACCATCCTTCCATTTATCCATTAATTGAACTGACTGAGCAAACTGAAGTTGTGTTGTTTTTAGATGTTTGGTGAAGCTGTGAAGCTATTGGTGTATTTTAGTGAGCTGTACTGGTACTGAGTTATCCAATAAATTTGTAATTCAGTACATTTATGTCTGGATTTAAAAAAAGAAATAGAGATTTCAAGCCAATTCAGCAATGTTTTTCTTTATCGAGTCGGTAGTAAACCTCAGATATCTGTACCGGTATCAGGAGGATCGGTGCATCCCTAACCATACATCTAGAACAAAGTGATGCTTGACGCACCTGAAAATCAGCGGTGACGGAGCCGCCGCAGACGTCGATGAGCTCGGTCATGTCGTAGTAGGCGTCAAAGGTCCAGATGCAGCTCTTTAGGTTCAGGTGCTTGTAGAGCTGGATGCTCTTGGCCTCTCGGACGTTGGGGTTGAACTGGTAGGGGCGGTCATAGCCTGGACCAAGAGAGATGCTGTCGTAGGAAACGTCATCCAGGAAGCCAGACTCTGTGGAAGAACAGTGATTCTGCTTTAAACCCCAGGATTAGGAGGGAGGATGGTACATTTTAACAAATTAAACTCTGAAATGCCTCTAAACAGGTTTTGTTTTTATTTTTTCCACAGTAAAATTCAAGTAAATATTCTTCAAGGTAAGTGAGTAAAAAAAAATAATACAAACACTGCAAAAACACAAGATCTTACCAAGCATTTCTGGTTGAATCTGCAGTGCATATATCTTAGTATTAGGACAAAACTAACTTACAAGTGATTTTTCAGCAAGATAAAGGAGTTTTAGGTCAATAATTCCTTAAAATTGGGAAAGAAGTATTGGTTCTATTGGCTGACAAGTTCTTTTGACCCGTATTATTTCATCAATATTACATAATTATTTACTGAAAACAAGCTCATAGTTTTTGCAAAAATGTTACTTGTAATTTAGTTTAATCTTATTTTAAGTGTATTAACATATTTCTACTGGACATTAAACTACAAATACTTGGTAAGATTTTGTGTTTTTACAGTGAATTAAGCTAGTTTCAAATCATTATTTTACATAATTTATATAATAACCAACCACATTCCTTTATTTTTAATAAACATAATCTGTTTTTCTGTTTTTATTTTATTTTATTTTTCAATTCTTGGATTATAATATCTACATTCTTATAATAAACCACATACACACAACTTAGGTTAAACAAAGGTAAATAAATATTTCACATTCGACAGCCTGTGTGGCCTTTTCTTCTGTCTGTATATGTTTTTTGTTTGTGAAAATAAAAATGGAATATATAAATTAATGAAAAAGAAGATTAAGTAGAAGTCTAACAGGTGTAGCATTATAAAGAAATATAGATCAGCAACGTAATAGATTAAGCCAATAAATCTGGGTCATAATAAACAAACTAAAATCAAGGACTTTCCAAACCTTGAAAACACCTAATTAAAATGTAATAATTTTCCTGACTGACCAGAAATGCCCTGCAGCTCTTTGATGGTGACCAGGTTGGAGCAGACGTGCTGCTGCCTGTAGATTGACTCCGACAGCAGGAAGTGCAGGTTGTGCAGCGGCATGGTGGACACAAGCGGCAGCATGCCGTCCTGATGCGGGATCTGCACCGAGATGTGGATGCTGAACATGGAGGAAAATAAAAAGAAAACAAAGCTGAATGGTGATTTTTTTTTTTTTTAGAAAAATCAATCATTTTTTTGTGTAGCACATTTTAGCAACAATAGAGTTGACAGTTTTGAGTCAGTTTTGTTTCTGTTCAGCTGGAGAAAGTTGTGATTGAATGGGTTCGTAGTCACCTGGTGACATCGTAACTGTTTATCAGTGAGTACGAACCGGTTGGGATGCTCTTTGTGCTTCACATCCAGGTATTTAAGCGCGGCGACGAAGGACTGGGCCTGGAAGCCTCTGGCGGTTCCAGTGGTAACGGGGGTGTGGCAGATGGAGCCGTCTGTGCCGATGATGATGATGTTGCTCCGCAGCGGCGTTCCCAGGTGGCCGGCTTTATCCCTGGCCTGAGCCACACAGCGGACGTGGAAGCGACGGCTGAAGTAAATGCTGTCCAGAACCTGAGGGGAACGAAACAAAGAAGGCTTAAGAGAAAAAATGGAGGCCTACTAGTCTTTCTGACCACTCCAACATGCTCCTTAGTAGCTGTGAAACCAGAGCCTAAATACCTACGAATGGATGTAAATGAATGGACATGTTTCTCTAGATCTAGCTGGTATATTAGTTCTTTAATCCTGAAAATGTTCTTCAGGTGATAGAAGGCTGACTTTGTTATCCTCTTTAAGTGTCTGTTGACGTTGTTTGTTCCATAAAAACTGAACACTAAATGTGCACCAAAGACATCTGAAGCTCTGTTATGATTGCAGAAGCTTTAGCCACCTAACGGGGGTTGATCTGACCTGGATTGTAACCTTATTTCTGATTAAGCGCAATAAACCATCTGGCCTCACCATGTGGTTGACGCTGGTGTACGGCGTTGTGTCCGTCACCGTCTCAAACGGAGAGCGCGCTCCGCTGGAGTCGGTGGGAGCCGCCACCTCCCAGGAGAAGTGAACCTGTGTCTGGTTGATTCCCGCCTCCTCACAGTGCTCCTTCATCACGGAGTACTTCGGGTAGTGGGGGTCACAGGGGGTCACGCAGACCAGAGGGTAGCCAGGAGAGGGAGTTTTCTTGCTGCCTTCTTTGGTCACCTCCTGGACGTGATTGTAGTCGGCCAGTGAAACCACCTGAGGAGGCGGGAAGACTCGTTTTAATGCTGTGACTTTGGAAATGTGTTAAAGGGGTGACCTATTATGCTAAAAATTCACATTTTTATGTTTTTGTACTTCCATTGGATCTCTACAGCTTCTAAAAACAACCCAAGCACTTAAACCTCCATCCCCTTTTTCTTGGCAATAAGTGAAGGTTTTTTGGTGTCTGTTTCAAAAAACACCAGACTTCCCGTTACCTAGCAACCCCAGAAGCCCAGCCCTGTAACCTAGCAACCCATACAGAGATGCAGCACATTTGGGCATTTGCTTTTAGTGCTGTATGCCGATGGAGTGAATTAAGCTGTCAGTGAAACTAGTGCTTTTTCATCTGTATTAGGGAAATATTAAGTTAAAACAAGTTTTTGTACTTTCATTTGGGTTTCTACTGCTTCTAAAAACATCACGAGGTCTTAAAAAAACAGCAGGTGTTTTTTTTGTTAAAAAGTTAATGATTTTGGGTTTCTGGAAAATAAAAAATCTCCCAATTGTTAAGTCAGATTTGACACGCACTACCCTGTTACCTAGCAACCCCCAGTTGAGCTCCAACACTGAACAGGATTACTATTACAACAACACATTATCAACCTGTCCAATGGCTGGTTGTATAATGGCTGTACAACCAGCCATTGTACAGCTGGTTTTACCAAAGTACAATGGCTGCTGGAAAAGACAAGTGTTTTGCTGTTGACTTAACATCCAGAAACCACTTGCTGCATTCTTGTTGGTTGCGCAGGAGGCTCTACTATTGCTTTTCAAAGATGTGTAGTTGAGTTGGGGGCGTGGCCAGCAGCAGCAGCTTATTTGGATTTAAAGTGACAAAAGGCCCTAAAACATCTCATTCTGAACTGATCGGACTAGAATCTCATTATCTAAGAAATATTTTGAGAAAAAAATGTAGTAGACATGTTTTGTATGCCCATAAACCTATCCTGACGTGTTCATAGAAGCATAATCGGTCACCTTTAAAGAAGAGATGCTTCTAAGAGGTTTTTCTTACTATAGGTGGGGCGGGGAGGATGAGGCTCCCTGCAGCCTCCTGGTCCAGAATCGTCACCGTCGCCGTGGTGATTTCACCGAGCACGGCCTCCACCGGATCATCAGGACCAAGCACCAGGGAGAAGGATTCATGCCACTCTCGGTCTTCATTAGACAGAATCTCCACCTTGAACATGATGTGGTCCATTCCTTGAAAGCAACAAATAGAGTCAGCGATATTTAATCAGACACTGGAAGCTACATCAGAGGTTCTCTCCACTCACCAGGCGTGAACTTCAGGACCCGACTGTTGGGATTGTAGTCCACTCCAGACTGGGCCGATCCGTCCCTGGTGCTGCAGCGGATCTTGGACGTTCGGTCCAGGTCTCCGTGGCGGATCACCTTGATGGTGAGCGCCTCGACGCCGTCTGGACCGGGAGGCTCTCTGACCTGGTAGGACGCCTGTTCGAACTCGATGGTGGGAGCTGGAGGAGCAGAAGAAGTTGGGACGCATTAACATCGGTACCGCGATTAATCTGATTCATCTTTTCAGTCCTAATCACAATTAATAAATATACTTAACATTTATATTTAAAAATATAAAAACATTTAAAAACATTTGCATATTAAAAAAAAAAAAAAATGTCTGAAGATTTAGTTTTCCAGGTTTTAAAACTTAAGAGTTTGTGGCTGATAGGAGATATATTTTTTTTTACAGGATTTGAAACAGGTGAAACTAAAACTGCAACTTGAGGAGTTCTGAGTAGAACATATTTACAGGTAAAGATTTTTTAACCATAATTCTGAAATGTATATATTTTTGAACAGTTTTGGTCTAGTTAAGGCTTTAAATGTATTGTTCTTTCAGCAATCAGCCTTTTTTTGAGTCTGTATAATCTAGTTAATGATTATTTGATTACTAATTTAGTGGGTGATTAGTTCACTAATCGATTAATCGCAATAAATTTGATTAATCGTTTCAGCCATTAACTAAGTGTTTTCAGGGTGCGTTTACCATCCTCATCATTAGTGATGGTGATCGTCACGATGTCATTGGCTCCAATCATTGCGCCGCTCCAGTGGTCACCCTGCGGCGTTCCAAGATGGAGCTGGAATTCCTCCTCAGGCTCGAAAACAGAGTCGTCGTTGATGTGAACCGTGCAGTTCTTCACCTGGTGGACCAACGAAGGTTTAATCCCACAAACACAACCAACAGGATTTGACACAATGTCTGGGTCAACACGTTACCTTCTCTCCTTTGAGGAAAGTGATTCGGGATTCATCAGCGTTCCTCCTCTCCACAAAGTCATCCATCACCATGGCAGACATGGTCCGAGTGAAACACCGCACCGACGACTTGAAGGACAGGTCTCCGGTCCGGATGACGGGGACATGGAGGACGGTGTTTTTCTCCTTCACGGTGTACGAGGTTTTGTCAAACTGCATGGTAGGAACTGAGAGGAGCAGCTGGTTTTAGTGAAGAATCAACCCAAAGCAACACGGTGCGAATGGTTCGGTACGTACTGTCTTGGAAGGTGTCGGTGATGACGATGTTGGCTTCGTAGGGTTCCTGAAGGACCGCCCCCTGCGGAGAACTGAGGAAGATAATGAAGGACTCCGGACCTTCAATGGACGGGTTCTGAATGTCGTCCATGATGGTCAAACTGCAGGTCTATAAAACAAAAACCAGAGGAAGGTGTGGAAATGATCAGAGTTGGGTGGTAACTAGTTACATTTACTTGAGTTACTTTAAAAAAATAAATAGTATTTTCACTACGGTGTACTTTTTACTTTTACTTGAGTAATGTTATTATGAAGTATTTCTACTCTTACTAGAGTAAAATTTTCTGGATTTTCTACCCACTTAATGAAGAACAAACATGTTTTAACCAAAAATTCACCAGATACAGACACACACCTGCAGTTTTTGTTAAAGTATAATAAGGTTTTGTGACAGAAACGATCAGGAAAAATTTGTTGTTACTTATATGTATTTATGTATGTATCTTCATGGACCAACATATAAAGTTAAGTGGAAATTTAGGTATTTTATGGACCAAAATGGAAATATTTCATACAATAACAGCAGCAAAATCAGACAAAAGAAAATTTTTCTAAATCAATTTCTTTCAATAAAACTAGTTACTACCCAATTCTGACCACCACCAGGAAGTGAGGTGTGTATTGGTACCTCCTCAGTTTTTCCAGGTTTGAACTCCACCTTCTTGGAGCTGGGGATGTAGTCGACTCCTGGAATGGCTGACGGCGGGTCCAGAGGTCTGGTAGCGCACCACACAGACGTCACAGAGGACAGGTCGCTTCCCTGGCGCAACACCGGTATCTCTATGGTTCCTGGAGAGAAGAGATCCCAGCAAACTCGGGTCAAAAACACAACCGGATCCACCTGACAGAGAAACCAAACACATTCATCTGGATGTAAGAATGAGGTTCATACCGGCATCTTCACCGAACGTAAAGGTCGCATTTCCAAGCGTCACAGTCGATGCGTCGTTGGGTCCGTCGATGACGACCTTGGCTGACGACACGTCGCCCATGCGGGCGTTGTCGGAGGCGTCCGACAGCACCAACTCGAACTCCTCGGACAGTTCGTACTCGCTGTCATCGATGAGCTTCACGTCGCAGGTGGACATGCTGACGCCGGGCCCAAAGATGACGCGGTTGTCGCTGCTCATGCCGCGGCTCTTGTAGTCGGAGCCGGACTCCAGGGCGTGGAGGCTGCTGCCCTTCGCCGACTTGGAGACGGTGTAGCAGAGAGCCGACACGGTGCTGGAGGCGTCGCCTGCGTGAAAAGGTCCAAGGCAGATCAAACATGGAAGACGTCTGACAATATCCGTCACTTTACCAGAAAAAACAGAAGCAGATCCATAATTCGTATTTCATAGTAGAATGTTTTTTTTATTTGGTACTGAATTTAATTTATAGAGAGAAGCAACAAGGAGAATATACACACACTCAAATATTTAAATATTTGGTTTGCAAACCAAATATTTCACTCAAAATTAAACTTAGTTGGGCTAACCTAAATATTTAGCTCAGAATTAAACTTATCACTAAATATTTAGTTTCCAAACTAAATATATTTAGTTATATTTAGCAAAGAATTAAATGTTTAGTTGGGAACTAAATATTTAGTTTTGCAAACTAAATATTTATTTCCCAACTGGTTCCCAACTACACTGGTTGGGATACTTAGTTATTTCCCAACTAAATGTTTACTTCTGAGCTAAATATTTGGCTCCAAATGAAATATCACTTTAACTAAACGTTTAGTTCAAAGTTACATTTCTATTACAAAATACAGTTATTTTCCAAACTAAGCATTTAATTTTCAAACTAAATATTTATTTTCTAAACTAAATATTTAGCTCCAATATACATATTTAGTAAGACGAAATATTTAGTTCCAAATAAAATATTTATTTTCCAAAATATTCATTTTTGAAATCTAAACATTTTGTTTCAAACTAAATATTCATTTTCAAAACAAGTTATTTAGCCCCAAATTAAATATTTAACCTGACTGTTCAAACTAAATATTTAGCTTGATATCTAAACTTTTAGCAAGCAGGTTTCTTATTTAGCTTGGTATTCTCTTCCACCTGCTCCCCCATTTTCAACTAATATTACAATATCATCTGCAAAAGTCATGATCCAAAGTGATGTAAACGTACAAAAGCAAAACTCAGAATCCAAAGTTTAAACCATCAGAAGGAAAATCGCCCCAGAAATAATGAGTCGACAGATGCAGCTACCCGTCTAACTCTGTAAGGGCCGATCTCTGTTTACATTCATCACCAAATCATGAAATCAATCATTATTCTTCCTTTCTCTACCTTTCCTCTCGATGGGGGCGCTGAAGAAGCCGCTGCTTTCGTTGACGTGGTAAGTCTTCTTGTCAAACTGCAGAGTTGGCTCGTCCTCTGTGTCGTTGATGTTGACGACGGCGCGCGTGTTTGCCCCGAGCAGCGCGTACACCGGCATGCTGAGCTCCACGTGGAAGCTCTCCATCCCCTCAAACACCTTGTCGTCGTTGATTACTATAGTGCAAACCTTGGTGTCTTCGCGTTCGTCAAACTGGACCTGGAGAACCCAGAAGAGGAGGGTTTTTAAAAAAGATGTAGAACAGGTGTGTCTAAAGCACGGCCTGCGGGCCATTTGTGGTTCTTTAAGTGATTTTTTGTGGCCCTCAGCTGCCCTTCAACAATGATACAAACTTTTTATTTTTATTTGGGTGAAATTATTACCAATATAATTTTCTTACAGTTAAAAATATTTATGCATTTGTCTCTTTATAACCAAACTGTTATAATCAGCAGAACTGAGCGTATTTACAGACTTTTACTGAAAAACCAACTTTACTGTACTGAGAGCTTTTATTTAATTTACTAAACTTGACTAAACATAAGAAGCGTTTTGAAAGAGAGAAACTCAAATATTTTTCTGATAATAAATTTGTTCAATCAAGCCCAAAAGAATTAGAAAACTAAATTACATATTTTTAATACAGAAAACATGTAAAATCATTTTAAAGTTTTGGATCTACAATGAAAAAAAAAAATCACACTACTCTAATTGTTTGATTATATTTTAATATTTCTATTATTCTTTCTTTTTCAGCCTGCGAATACTATTGACCTGTCAATTTTGACCCACATGAACAGAAAGTTTGACGCCCCTGATGTAGATATAAATCTGTGCGTTTGGTTCCTTCGACCGCGTACCTGTCCGGCGTATTCCACGTAGTCCTGCTGTTCGGGTTCAGTTCCGATGCTGCTGGTGGAAACGGCGCTGCCCTGTTCGGTGCGACAGAGGACGATGGCGTACTGGTTGAGGTTTCCGCTTCGCTTCACCGTCACGGCTACGGTTCCGGCTTTCTCGCTCACGTTGTAGCTGAGGGCAAACCGGAGGGACGGAGACGTTATTTTACATTTTCACTGCAAAAACACAAAATCTTACCAAGTAAATTGGATTTCGTTTCTAGAGCAGATATCTTAGTGCACTTGAATTGAGAGAAAAACAGCTTCCAGGTGACATTTTAGCAAGATACAGGAGCTTGTTTTAAGCAAATAATTCCTTAATATTGATGAAAAAGAACTAGTTCCACTGGCAGATTGTTTCACTTATAATAAACTGATTCCTAGCTTCTGAATGGTTTCAAGCTTGCAGATTAGTTTCTGCAGCCAGAATTATTGTTGTTTTTTTGAATGACTTCAACCATCTCACAAAAGATTTAAATTTAGGATTAGGAAACAAAGCATCAGATGTGACAGATTCTTCTTTAAGCTACTGACAACAAGATCTCTCAGTTGTGAAATTACAATTCTGAACAACAATATTAGAAGAAAAAAACTCAACACTAATAAACAATGCTTTTTGGCACTGCTGCCAGTGGATCTGGTACTTTTTAATCAATTTTACAGAATTATTCACTTAAAACAAGATCCTATAACGTCCTGAAAAGTCACTTGGAAGTTACTTTTTTCTTAGTTCAAGTGCACTAAGATATTGGCACTTAAAATGTTTGGTAATATTTTGTGTTTTTGCAGCATTTTTGCCTTTTTTCAGGGTTGCAGTACCTCTTGTGCTCAAAGTTGATCAGAGACCATTGGATGTGGAAGACGTTGTCGCTGACCACGTTGGGTTTGCTGTCTTTCACCAGAAACTTGAAGGTGTCCATGGTTTCCTGGATGTTCTCCTGACGCAGCACGTAGCGGATCAGACCCAGATTGATATCAGCTGGAACGCAGAAAGATGAGAAAACTAACAGCTGATCAAGATTTTGGAGTGTTTTTAGGTTAAAAAGGAGGTGGGAGAGCTCTAAATACCCAATCCTGCACCGATAAAGAAGATATCAGAAGATTTTTATTTTTGTTTGTTTTCTGCTTGAACTCTTGGATTATATCAGTGTGGATAACTTTAGGATCAAACTGAACAAATGTAAGAGTTTGACTCTTACAGTATAACAAGAAAACAAATAATTTCATGATTGTAGGTTGATTTTTTAAATAACAATAAATGAATGGAAGTCCTTAAAGTTTGAGAAGTGACTAATTTATGAGGCTGTTGCTTTTAATTTCATGCTTTTACTGGACAGAAAAAGAAACAAAAATATTGTGACTGCTTAACTTCCTAATTCTTGACTCAAATGTCATCTGAAAAATCTGCAAATAGCAGCTAATTTGGCTCCATTTTTTTCTTGGCAGGTATTTCTGGCTTCAGTATGAAGACAGAATTTTTGCATTTCCTCCAAAATAATTACTTTATAATTTGCCTCCTCTGGCTTTTTTCCATTACTTTCAAGTCCAAATGAGTAAGAATATCAACGCTGGCTGATATTTTCTGCTCCCCGATTCCTCCCAAAGGAGGCTGGAGAAAATATAAAACCTTAACTAACGGCAAATGAAGATACATAAACGCTAAAATGACCTTCAGGACGCTGAGGGCAGCAAGCAGCTGGAAAAATGCAACTCAAACACACACACCAGTATGTAAATATTTTACACCAAAAATCCTTTTCACCTTATTCACTAACATTTATTCTTGCCCGGAGGAGATTATTTACTCATCGGATGTTTCTTATCATCAGGAGAAGTGCTTTTCTGTACTCGGAGCTGAACACCGAACACATTAAAATGAGTGTTTGGAGTTTCTCTCTGGCCTGAAGGATCAACATCTCATAATAAAAACAGGCTGACACTGATTCCAGGCTGCAGTCTGAAGGTGAACATGACACAAACAGGCTTCGAATAAGAACCCTGCTGATTGAAAGTTTAAATTACTGGCTTAACATGGGAACCTGGAGGAAAGACGCAGCTGAAGAGCATCTAAAGTCCTGAACAGAGGGTAAATCCTCTGATCTGAACGTCCTGCATGAAGAACCACAGTAAAGTATCAGGATATTAACTTACAACTCAAACTAAGGATGATTTCACCCTGTGACAAGAGAGAAGGGGGCAGCAATAAAACATGAAAGTGTAGTAAATAAATGGAGCTTTTATTCTCTGTGCACTGCAAAAACACAAAACATTACCAAGTATGTTTGGTCTGTTTTCTAGTTCAAATACGTCAGTATGTTTGAAATAAGACAAAATGAACATATAAGTAAGTTTTCAGCAAGAAATAGGATGGGGTTTTTTTTCCTCCGAAGAGTTTTTGCGGCGCTAGTGGCTTGCATTTTTTTGTGATAGTAGACTGACAGGAAAGAGGGCGAGGAGAGGGGAGAAAACCTGCGGCAAGGGTCACCGGGACCAGGAGTTGAACCCACGACGTCCGCGTCGAGGACTAAGGCCTCCAAACGCGGGGCGTGCTAACCCCCTGCGCCACCACAGCACGCCCCAGGATGTTTTTTAAAGTAAATAATTCCATTGACAGATTATTTCACTTATCATATAAAAAAAATGTCTTGTTATAAGTTAAATAATCTGCCAGTTAAAACCAATATTAAGGAATCATTTACTTAAATAAGCTCTTATATCTTGCTAAGAAAGCTACTTATAAGTTAGTTTTGTATGATTTCAAGTGTACTAGATAAGATTGTTTGACTTTTCAGTATGTTCGAAGGTTTTTTATTTTCATTTATTTATTTAATCGGTAACATTTTATTTGACGGGTTGTGAATAAGACTGTCAGATGAAAACCAAATTTTTCTTTACCTTGTGTGAACGTGGTGGCAGGGTTGCCAGGTTTGAGCTTGCTCTCCAGGAATCCGTGTTTGGGCTCTGCTGTGATTTCATACACCAGCTGTCCATCGTCGGTGTCCGGGTCCATCGTCAGCAGCTCTTTCTTTGTGATTAAATTGGTGGCCTGGTGAACAAATAAACAGGAATGAATCAGTGAAGGACAATCGTGAAGTTATAAAGACAAAATGGGAATGACAGAGTATAAGTACTGAATACATTGAAGAAAAGGATGAGCAAAAAGCCATAGAAAGCCGAGAAACCAGCCCAAACTATGACACCATTTAGTATGTAGTCACAGCACAAGACTCCACTGATGAATGAAAAGCATGTTAAAATTAGCTTTTCATTCAAGTCTGCAGTCTTTCTGCAGAAGATTTTGACAAACCTGTGAAATCCTGAAGGCCAAAGCTGAACAACATAGGGAATAAGTACTGAACACATTGAAGAAAATAATGAACAACAACCCATTAAAAGCCAAGAAACCAGTTGAAATCTGTCAGCAAATCTGTCAGCCATCACCTGGCTTAAATACCAAGTGATGGCCTGTAAAAAAGTTTCTCATCACTAAGGATGCCAGTAAAAGCGAAGAGATTTAAAAAATGTGTAAACAGGTACAATTATATAAGTGTACATCTTTGAAAAGCATTAGTAGAGCTTCCTGCACAACCAACAAGGATGCAGGTTGTGCAGGTTTCTGAATGATAAGTCAAAAACAAAACTCATTGTACGCACATACAGCAGTAAAACCAACAAGCAGAAGGTATTTGAACAGCTCCTTTTCCAGACACCAAAAAACATTAACCTAGTGCCAAAAAATGTCTTAGGTTGTTTTTAGAAGCAGTTGAGACCCACATGAAAATACAGAAACAAGCAAAATGTGAATTTTGCATAATAGGTCCCCTTTAATTACATTACATTTTTCCCCACAACTTCAGTTGTTGGCCAGTTTGCTTTGATTTCTTCGGTTTCTGTCAAAGTCTGTTGTCGGTGGCTCTATTAGAAATAGTTAAACTGAGAAAAACGTTGAAGTTTAACACTTTTTGCAAACTGTGTAAATAAATCATGATGAAAATTTTTCTAGAAAGGTCTGAAAATGTCTTAAAGCTATGAAAAAAAAATGCAAGCAGTGTTATTTTCCATATTAATGTAGGTTGGATATGGATTATTTTAAATGCTGGGGGGAAGGTTTGTACTTGACCTTTAATAAACACTTTCTGGATGAATGTTTTGACATATGTATAAAAATATAACAGCAGAAAAGAGCAAAGAGTGATTTTAAAAACCTCTTTGTATAGATCAGTGTTGTTATTCATGACCTCTGCTACATGCTGCTATTTACTCACTAAATATGAGCTTCACACATCAGTAACAACATCCTTGTGTGTTTGCATGAGCTGCAGCTGAAAAAACACCTCATAATGGCACAAATATGTGCTAACAGGATTTGCTTCCTGCTCAAAAACCAATGAGATGAAGCAGAGGTTTAGCATTTTCATAATTTGCCTAAGTGATAAAACACAGAGGACTTAATTAGCAGCAACACAAACAGCGCAGGCGAGGAATAATTTCACAAAATTGACATTTCAACAGCGTTCAAACAAACAAAAAATAATGCCGCATAATTGGCTTTACTTTGTGATGAATTTTTTAAAAAACACCTGGAGGTGGGGGAATTAAGTTTTATTTTGCTCCATATTTATGAGTCATTAAGCGAAAAAAAATAAAATTATAACTGTATTTAATTGGTGAGAAATTATTCACACAGAGATGTGGTGTTGCTCTGTCAATGACTGTTAGAAACTTTCCTTCCTCATTAAAACATCTCAGTTTTTAAACATTTCAAGGGTGAAATTCACTCTTTGCATCCAAAGCTGTTTTAAAACTTTGTCTTTAGTTTGTTGTACCTTGTTGTTCATGTATTCCAGCCACTGCAATCCCAAGTTGGTGACGATCCGCGGCGTTCCATCGTCAACCGGAAGAATGTCGATTTTAAACTTCTGAGGAGCAGCTGTCACAATCTGGAACACATAAAAAAGGAAAAACACTTTGGAATACTTTAAAGTATTTAGAAAATAAAAAGATATCAAGGTGCGCAAAATAAGCAGAATAGAAATGATCCCAATTGTCCCTCAGTGGGGAAATTACACAGTGATATATAAGTAAGTATTTTTATTCCTTTTTCTCATAAAAAATGTTTAAGAAGCTGTGATTGGGCAGCTAAGCTGCTGAGGAGGCGTCATGCAAATACGTTTCATTTTTGTGTCGTAAAATTCAAGAGTAGGAGAAGAAATCCCAACTAGATGCCTCATTACAGTTAAAAGATACGAACCCCTATAAATAAACGAGTCAAACAGACTTTGGGATTTATAAAGTCTAAGTTTCCTTCAGGTGTGCTAAAGGTTCAGAAAGCAGAGAATCAAAGAGTTGTAATCATCATTTAATGATTAGTTCCTGAGCTGAGATGAATTTACACACCAGGATTAAGAAGCTAGTTTAAAAAATGAACTGGACACAAAATGAAATTTAATGATTTCTGTTTGGTTTTGTTGCAGTTTTTACTTTGCGCCAGTTTCAACTGCAAATAAAGTAAACTTGAATTAAGAAAACTAACTCATAAGTAACTTTTTTGCAAGAATTATGAGCTTGTTTTAAGTCAATCATTTCTTAATATTGATGAAAAAGTTCAACTGTAGAACGTTTTTAACCAATATTAAGGACTTATTTACTTAAAACAACACCTCAACATATTTTTACTGTCCAAGAAATTACTCAAGTAAGAGTAAAAAAGTATTTGGCAAAAAGTCTACACAAGTAACTGATCAAATTATCAATTATTTAGTAAATATTACATAATCAGAAGAACCAAAATATAAAGTTAAGTGGAAATATTTGTATTTTAAGTATAAAACTTATGAAACTTTAACAAAAATTGCAGGTGTGTGTCTGTGCCTGGTGAATTTCTGGTTAAAACATGTTTGATTTCATTCAGTGGGTCGAGAATCCAGACATTTTACTCAAGAAAGAGTAGAAATACTTCATAATGAAATTACAAAAGTAAAAGTAAAAAGTACAGCGTAGTAAAAATACTCCTAAAACTAAATTTTTTCTAAAAAGTTACTCAAGTAAATGTAACTAGTTACTACCCAACTCTGAGTAAAAGTTGCACTACTTCAACACATCTTTACTGAAGTAAAAGTAAAAAGTAGCCATGCAAGAAATTACTGAGGAGTAAAAATGTTTTTGTTATAAAGGCGACCGAGTAACTGATCAAATTATCAATCATTTAATATCTAAAAATTACATCCTCAAACTGACCAAAACACGAAGTGGAACATTTTATGACAATAATTCACATGAGTAACAAAAAAAGATAACAAAATCAGTCAATTTTAATTAAAATGTCTGTTTCTGGTGAAATTTTGGTTAAAACATGTTTGTTTTTCATTCAGTGGGTAAAAAAATACACAAATTTTACTCACGTAAGAATAGAAATACCTCAAAATAAAATTACTCAAGTAAAAGTAGAATGTACAGCTTAGTAAAAATACTCCTAAAAGTAAATTTCTCCAAACAAGTTACTCAAGTTAATGCAACTAGTTACTGCCCAACTCTGCCGATATGTAGCGATTGGCTGATCTGGGTAATCCTCACATAAATCACTTGTTATTCACTTGTGTCTCAGAAGAACAAGAGACTTTACAGCCTGTCATCACGCCAACATTGACACACGACACTAAAGGATCCATTCATCCACTTTATACATTATTCATATCATATTTAATAACAAGGCAGCACCGGCGGGAGAGAATCCACCTCGAACATCAGCAGCAGAATCACCAGAAACCAAACGGATGTGGAGGTGAGCGTCCCCCAGGTGATGGAGAGGTAATAAACAAAAGCCTGAGAGGTGTTTGTTTGTGTGTGATTGGATGAGGGGGGTATCAGTACCTGCTGGCTGTCCTTCAGTTTAATCACACACAGACTATTAGTGATGACAGATGGAGCCGGGGCGAGGAGAGGGAGGCCTAAACTGACAAGCAGAGGAGTCGATCCCTCCCAGGCTGGTTCATAACGACAACCATAAAGCCGAAGTCAACATCAGAGGTGAGGATTGAAGCTACGGATGAACGGGAGACAAGCGTGTCCACAGTGCTAGTAGTGAAGCCATGTCCGCTTATCGTAGACCCCGACATGTTATCGTTTACATCTGGAAACTTTGAGCATGCGCACAACGCTGGAGCGCAAAAAGACGATTCTTTTACATGGCATCCATAGCTGCTGCGGTAAAACAATCCCATTAACAAAATGAAACCTGGAGACGTAGGTACTAATAATTTAGTACAGTGTGGGAAAAATAATACTATATGTTCAGGATTCAACACACAAAAAAACCCACACAGAACGTTCAATGAGTTGCAGTTTTATGTTTTTAGGCTTGATGTTTATTTTGCGATTATTAATAATCGATCACATGCTTGTATTATGGTGCCTTAAGCATAAGCTAATTTTCTAACGTGTCCCTAGATGAGCTTTTCTAAACAATATATGTAAAAACTATAAATAAGTCAAATGTTAATACTAATTTAAAATAATAAATCATTCTTCTGCTTCTGATTGCAGTCGCATTTAATTAGTATTATGAACAGCCATGTAAAAAAATCTGATTTGAGAATCAAAACCTGCTGTGAACTTAACCTAAGTTCAGAAGGCAACTAAAGAATCTGTCTTAGGGTTTCACAGACTTTTGAAATTTTAATAATTCAAAACGTTTCTACGTTATATGTTGACAATATGACAATAGTTCTGATAGAGGTACTACCTTCTTTTAATGTCATGAATGTATGATATGCTAAGGAGTTTGAAATTCAGTCAAAACTGTTAAAAATAACTCGGTGTGTTTAAAACACTTCCTGCTTCCTGCTGAGACGATAACCACACGGGGAAACTGGCACCAATACAACGAGACGATTAACAACCTCTTTATGTTGCACTTATTCATGACAAATCTGCATTCGGCTCCGTTTCCCCCAGGCGTCTCTCTGCGTTTATCACATAAATCGACTCTCATCTCGCTTCACGTTTTTAATCTGCTAGTGAATCACACAAGCAAAACTTCTCATTATGACCTAAATTGTCTCTTTTTTAACATTCAGTTGTGAATCCTTACATAAAATTTACAGACTGAAAAATGGAAAAAACATGAAAATCAACCACTTGGATAAAAATTGAGAGGTATTAATTCAATATTAAATCTAAAAACCAGTTGAATTTTTTTTCACTTTCAAAATTAAAGAAATTTTTTTCAGTTTATTTATTTATTTTTTAAGGTTTTTCTTCCAGTTTCAAAAAAAAATTGTGGAGAACAAACTTTATGGCACCAATTTAGCTCCATTGTCTTTGCATTCCAAGATTATTCCTTAAACAGAGTCAAAGTTTAGCAAAGCTGCTCCTCTTGGAAAACCCATAAAAAGTTCAAAACCACACTGGAACCTTCAAAGCCACATTAAGACAGTTACAAAGTCAGTCTTCTTCATTTAATCCTGGAAATGAAGAACATTTCCAGGATTAAAGGATTAATGAACCAGCAAGATCCAGAGAAACTCATCCATGTTTTTATCTTTAGTCGCATTGATTACTGCAACAGTGTCTTCATAGGTCTGCCTAAAAACATAAATCAGATTCAAAATGCTGCTGCTGCTGGTGTTCTGACTAAAACCAGGAAGTCAGAGCACATCAGCTCAATGTTAAAGTCCTTCCACTGAGAGAATAGACTTTAAAATACTGTTGTTAGTTTATAAATCACTGAACGACTTAAAGACCTGCTGTTGTTGTAACAACCCTCCACACCTCTCATGTCTGCTGGTTCTGGTTCTGCATCCACAGAACCAGAACCAAACATGGGGAAGCAGCATTCAGCTTCTATGCACCACAAATCTGGAATAAACTTCCAGAAAACTGAAAAACAGCCGAAACACTGAGTTCCGTTAAATCCAGACTTAAAGCCCACCTGTTTAGAGTTGCTTTTGAAACATTATAAATGAAACAATCAACATTCTGATGTGAAACGGCGGCACTTGACAAAATAAAGTCGGTTGTTGACTATGTGTTTTATGACTTTATATTTTTGTGTTTTCATGATGTGAAGCACCTTGTTGCTGAAATGTGCTATACAAATAAACTTGATTGACTGAAACTAGACAAATCAACCAGCCTTCAGACACAAAAACCCACCTTTTCAATCATCCATCTCAAATAAAAGCACCACAAAGCTGCCACACAGAAACACACACCTCCTTGTTGGCCTCCTCCACCATGAAGAAGACGTTGGTGCCGTCGGCCACGGTGAAGGTGAAGCGGTCTTTGAGCGAGTTGGAGCCGTCGTGGTTGTAGCTGATGCGGTTCTGGTAGATGTCGTCCATGGTGAAGGTGCCGGTCTGCCGGTAGTGCTGGCCGTTGCTGCTGCGCTCGATGGTCCCGTGGCGGGGAGGCTGGACGACGGTGAAGACGACGAACTCCGCCTGGAGGAGAAAACAGACGTTAACGACTTTGTATTTTTGTTTTTCCAGTAGAAAAATTACACCAGGGTGTAGAAGGAACTACACCAATACCTGATTTGTTGATAGGTAAAAAATAAATAAATAGTTTTGAATCTGTTTTTTCAGTTTCAGATAAAAAAAAAAAAAAGGTGGAGTCTGTAACTTTTATAGAAACTATGTTTTCTAAAACTGTCACCATGTTGAGACAGAAAAGATGAAAACAACCAGAGCCATGGGAAAGGTTGTAGAGCTATCAGTCAATCTCACCTTCTCGTGTTAAATGTTCTAATAATTTGTGTTGTATTTAACATTTTGCATTGTAACAACATTAAGTTGGTAATAGTTAAAAACAAAATGTTTGGATCTGGCCAAGGGCCACAAATGGGCCTCACTTTGGACACCTCTGATCTAAGCTAAATTTAACGAAATGTTGAAGCAACAGAGAGTTTATAACATTTTAATCCAAAACCATCTGCATCTGACCTAAAGTATCCCTGTATTTTGTGAATGGGATTTAGTTTTAATCTGGCTTGGATAGATTTCATTAAAGGAGATTCACTGGTTAATCCCAAAGTCCTCCAGAGACACAAAAATGCTGAATCACATTACTGGCGAGACGTCAAATCTTTATGACTTGAAACACAAAATCCTCAGCTGACCCCAATAGAGTGTGAATAAAATAATCACATTAGCAGGGTGTGTAAATAGTGTTAAATGTTAATTATTTTACCTCTGTGTCTGCATCTGTGGCTTTCAGCTCAAACTCAGTGATGGTTTTCCTCACGCCCTCCTGGACTCTCATGCCAGGAACCTGCAGCAGCGGCAGCGAGTCGTCCACCGGCTTTATGGTGATGTAGAAAGTCTGAGCAACCTGCAGGAAAGCAACGGTTTACTAACAACGGATTGCTCCAAACCAAACGAAGACAAAAACTCTTCTCAAGCAAGAGTAGCAAATATTTTTACTCAAGTAGAAGTAAACAGTAGCTGCCAAAGAAA
Organism: Brachyrhaphis terrabensis; assembly: GCA_903067065.1. NCBI lineage: Eukaryota > Metazoa > Chordata > Actinopteri > Cyprinodontiformes > Poeciliidae > Brachyrhaphis > Brachyrhaphis terrabensis. The sequence continues at coordinate 10,476 of CAEGAG010073218.1, read as the reverse complement.
TTAATAAGAGTAAAAAAAGTATTTGGTAAAAAGTCTAACGGATTTCAGACTGTTTTTTGTTGGCCAAAATTAGTTTGCATAAATGAATAAATAAATTATATTGAATGAATAAATTATATTCGTGAGGAGAAAATTTATGAAATTTCTATTATTAATAATAATTTATTTATAATTTATTCATGAATAAATTACATTCATTTATCTATTTTATATTTTATTTGACACACTAAACGTATTGTGTATATTTGTATATGAATATGTTTTTCATTCTAGTGACTGTTAAAAAAACTTGTTTTGATTTTACATATCAAGTTTACAAGTTTGGGGAAATAAAAAAAAAAGCACAAAATGTTTAATATAGATTTTGATATTATTATTGAGGTTTTTAAAAAATATATCGTGATATAATTTTTTGGCTATATCGTCCAACCCTAGATGGCATTTTCACACCTGATAGTCCGATAGACTCTGATCGATTCGGGAGCAAAGTTGCAACATTTGTTACATTTTCAGCTGCTGCAGTTTTATTTGACTCTGCAGATGAAACGTTTAGAAAAAAAACTGTTCCCCTCCTCGCCTGTGGGGGCGCTGAACCAAAAACCAAATGGAAAACTTTTGAAAAAGACACTGAACAATTACACTAGCCAAAAATCTCCCACACACTGTTTGCTCTCAGGCGTAAAGGGCAAACGACCTTTCTGACGTTCTCTTTTCTCCTCATGATTTCCATTAATTTGAATTAGCAAGGCAAATTTATGCATGAGGTGAACGTGGATGGGGAAGCTGATGAGCTAATTTATTACCCCTGAGCAGCTTCTGCGTAAGGTATATTTGATACAGGTCAAGCAATTGACAGGATTAGTGAAACACTGACCGTTTTGTTCAGCATGAAAGAGCATTCAATGGAAGAAAATGAAAAAGTTATTGTCGGTATGATGGAAAGGGACATTTCTGGCTAATCAAATGTGAAAGAGACAAAAAGTGTCAAAAGTATGGATCCACTTTGAAGATGAGTGCGTAGATCAGTGCGTATACTGCAAACTAGAAATGGCGTTTCACAAATCAGGCATGTTGCACATGCGCATACATTTTGGCTAACAATTAATGCATTTGCTGATCAATCAGTCATAAAAAATAGAAATTAAAAACAAATCAGAAACATCTATTTTATAATGAAATATATATTCATACTTGAGACTGAAAGTCGCCTCAATTTAAGATTGATTTTTAATTTTTGAAAGTTAATGTGAAATGTTTTATTTCTCATCTGTTTTAAGGTGTTAAAAAAATTATCTTTTATACTTCAAGCTATAAATAATGTGTGAATCACATTACATTTTAAGCAATAAACAGTTTCCTTTACTTAAGAAAAAAACGGAATTGTTTTTACAATAATTTTGTCTTTCAAATATTCTTTTACCTACACTGTAAAAAAAACAATGTCTCTTAATTATGGTAAAATACCGGCAGCTGTCGATATTTTATCGCAAATTAGAGATGTTTTTTTTTTACAGCATAGCTTCAGTAGCTAATAAAGAAAGGACAAGTTTTTATTCAATTAATCATCAGAGTAATTGATAGATTAATCGATTAATAAAATAATTGTTTACAGCCCCAGATGAGACAAAAGCAGAACTTTTTGCAAGATGTGCATTTGTAACATTTGGTGAAAAAAAACTGACACATTATGCCAGAAAAAGATCCTTTAGTCAAACACGGTGGAGGCAGAGTGATGCTTTCAGAGGAAATAAGAAGGAACCTTTTCTCGTCAGCACCTTCCTCTCTTTTACCTCGTTTGTCCCGTCGGACACGGTGAAGGAGAACTGGTCTGCGTGTTTTTCTTCTTCACTGGTGTGGACGTACTGGATGCTGCGTGACGCCAGATCAGCCTGAGTGAAGGAACTGATTCTGGTTCCTGGAGAAAAGAAACATTAAAACGTCATCAGCAGGTTTATTAATTCATGCAAATTGTGCTTGTTTAGACTAAGTTTTTTTTTCTTCAGATCTACTGATATTTAATCTGTTTTTCTGCAGAAATGAGACTTTTTAATAAAAATATTTTAAGTTTGTGCAGATGAAGATAAAAGTTTTTTTCACAAAACTAAAAGAAAAAAGTATTTTGTAGCCAACAATTACAGAAAACTGTGATTAAAGTCAGAATGTGAGAAAAAAGTCAGAACTCTGAGATTCCTTCCTTCCTTCCTTCCTTTCCTTTCCTTTTCTTTCCTTTCCTTTCTTTAAGCAGGCTAACTCCATCGAGACCCAGATTTCATTTTCGACGGAGACCTGGAGAGAAATCTGCAACACAGTCAGATTAAAGTCAAAATTCTCAGATAAAAGTATAAATTCTGAGAAATTTTTTTTTGAAATCTTGAGATTAAAGTTAAAATTCTGAAGAAAAAAAAGTCAGAATTTGAATTTCTTTTTTTCTGTTTCCCTAATCCTCTTCAGGAAAACTGTAAACTTTCCTACAAATTCCAGAACATACTGATTTGGAGCAGCATGGAGACTCTGTTTACAGATCTGACATCTTTAGTTGATGAATTCGCCTTTTGACGTCTCTGGCTGCAGAACGGGTTCACTGACAGAGATCGTTCGGTTACCCTGACATTTCTCATGCACTGAGACGTCATTCCGCTGCAGCCGTCAGCTAGCTCTGCATGTTAGCATGAAAATGACAGATTGACTAGCAGCGATTATCCGGAGGAGCTCGGTGGCTCTGAGGTGAAGTGAAGCTCGGAGAACGGAGGGATCATCAGCTTTCTGCAGCTGCATTCAACCGTCTGGAGCATCTGTTCAGCTCCGGCTGAGACCTGCAGCAGCACTGAGGCTGAATCTACTCTCTGAAAAGACCAATTCTTCTCTTGTGTTAACAAAATGTTCAGTAAATGGATCAACATTTTAAGATGATTTCCAATTTCAGAAAACTTTCATATTAACCTGAAACTTCCACTACAGAATGTCAAGATAATTTAGTTTTGATGGCATTTTTTGAACGATATTCTGTAAAATAAATAATAAATTAATTATTTTAATTTAATTTAGGGTAATAAATTATTATAGTCCTAATACTCATCTGTACAACCCAGATTTTCCAAACTTGTAAAAAAATAAAAAAGCTTATTTAAGCTTTCTTTTCTGAGATGTCAACAAACATTTTAAAGTATAAACTATATTTAAAACCATTTAAAGTAAAAAGAAAAAAAAAATTACTTGTAATATGGAAAAAATGTTTTGTTACAAGTAAAATTATCTGCCAGTGGAACAAGTATTTCTGGTCTGGTTTCACATGCAAATATCACATAAAATAAGAGAAAAATAAATTACAAATAACTTTTCAGCAAGATGTAGGAGCTTGTCTTAAGTAAATAAACCCTTAATATTGATTGAAAAGATTTTATAGCTTTTATGGTGTCTGGAAAACGAGCTGTTTCAAAAACCTTCTGATTTTTGGGTAATATTTGACAGGCACTGTGCCGTTGCCTAGCAACCAAAGGTGAGCTCCAGCTTGACCAACCATTGGCTCCTGGAAAAGACGAGCATTTTGCTGTCGACTTACTATTTAGAAACCACTTGCTACTTTTTTGTTGGTTGTGCAGGAGGCTCTACTTTTGCTTTTCAAAGATGCACGGTTGTATAATTATGCCTCTGTTAGCAGCTATTTTCACGTGTGAGAGTGAACGTTGGGTTAGGCCAGCAGCTTATTTGGATTTAAATTGACAAGACACAATAAAAGTAAAAGCATCTAATTATCCAAGAAGGATTTTGTGCAAAAAAAGTCATAAATATTCCTCTCCAAACCTGTTGTAGGAAGCATAAGTATCCTTCTGCACCTACCTGGGTTGGTAACATGCTCCAGCTGCCCCAGGCTCGTCTGCTTGGTGATCCGGTAGACGAGTTCGCCCGGTTCGCTGTCCTGGTCGCTGGCCGACAGCTGCAGCGTGGTCAGCTTCTTCACCGAGTTTTCATCCAGCACCAAGCCTTTGTTGGCCACCACAGAGGGAGGAAGATGATCCTCTGGAGAGGAAGACAAATATATGAAAAAAACAACTCACTTGAGAAAAGTAGTAACCGATCAAACTGTTCAAGCATTTTCAAACATTTGGGGATAAAAACAACACAAATGAACTGAAGAAGATAGTTTTAATTCACTATTTTATTACTGTTTTTAATAATAATTTTCTACATTTCACAGCAGGGACAAGGTAAACTAAAACATAATTTATTTTTTAGTTTGGAACCTGACTGGAACAAGATCAAAACTCTAATTTAACAAAAGAATATAAAACATAAGACAACTTTTATTTCAATTACACTAATCAATAAGTCATTGAGTTATTAGGAACAATAAATATTTATTATATTGAAACAATCCAAACAAAATATACTAAGAAAGTTACAAAAAAATATATATTGCAATTTTTTTCTTTTCTAGCATTTAGCAAATGCTAGAAAAAAATCAAAGTTTAGTCTGATTCAACTTCAGGAAGAAATAAAAAAATTGTCTTTTTATTTGGTGTATGAAAATATCTGGTTGCAACTGTTTCTACTTTTAGGCTTTTAATCGAACGTTAGATTGCATTTTATTACAAAACTGCATCATGAATATTTCCGAACCTTTAAAACACCTCATTAAAATTCAAGCATTTTCAAGGCCCAGTTTGAACCCTGAACAGAGAAATTTAACAGAAGAAGGAGCAACAAAAGAGGATCCAACCCGTTATAAATGTGGAAAAAGGGTTAAAAGTTAAAACAGGTAAAGTGAAAAGGAGAGAGGTGAACAGAAACCCTGCTGACATAAAAAATATAACAGAACAGCGCAGAAAGCTGGCAGAAAATAACAAATGTTGAGGCTGTTGAGCTGCGAGGAAGAGAAAATCTGACAGGATCCACCGGAATCACAGCAGGTTTCATCCTCAGGAGGAAGAGCTGAAACTCGAGTTTGGAGACCGGGAAGACAGGGAAGATGAAATCTGAGATATATAAGTAACTACACCGTAAAAAAGGTTTTGTTAGTCTACTTTCAAATGCAAATATCTTCATACACTTGAAATAAGACAAAACTAACTTACAAGTAACTTTTCAGCAGCTTGAATTATCAGAATCAGAATAAGTACTAGTTCCACTGGCAGATTATTTCATTATAACTAGTATTTTTTCATCAATATTAATGAATTATTTACTTAAAACAAGCTCCTATTTGTAGCTTGCAAAATTACTTTGCAAGATTTTGTGTTTTTGCAGTGTACTGCGTTGACTTCAATGCAATCCCCAAGTTGTCAAACAATTACAAACAAAAGAAAAGCTGAAGCATAACACAAAAATCAATTAATACTCCTTTCAAATGGATACAATACAATAATTTGTGGGAATTTGCGGGGTTAATTAAATGCATCAGTAGCTCCCGCGTTAAAAAAAAAAGTCCTCTGAGGACGTTTTGTATTCGGTTTGTGTCCTGTGTCGCGCGCAGGACAAAGGCATAAATCTGTAGTAATTGCCTTGTCTTCTGCAACAAATGAAAGAACAGTTCAGCCCTTTCTCTTTTTAGCTGCAGGTAGCGGCGAGCGGAGGAAACCTCACCGAGAACGCTGATGAAGAACGACTGGTCGATCAGTTTGTTGCCCTCGGGATCGACCAGGTTGAACTTGAAGGACAGGCTGCCTCCTTTCTCGCCTTTCTCATGGCTGTACCGCAGCAGGCCTGCAAGAAACGGGAAGCAGAAAACACCCGTTGTCATGACGACTCAAAGCATGGCGCTAACTGCTGTGACTGCTGCACATTATTAAATCGCATCTGATTACGGCAACTTCAGCTCGAGTGAGACGAATCAGGAGCTGTTGGATGCTTTACCTGCATCCAACAGAAAGAACTTTATATTTGTTTTTCTGTGTAAACACGAATGAGTGGCGTTAATTTTCACATGCTTTTAGTTTGATAAGCCTGTTTTTTTAACAACAACAAAACACTTGTCTTTTCCAGCAGCGATTAATTTATACCACAACTGAATTAAAAATCTTATTATTTTCAAGTTTTTTTTCTTTCTACACATTGCAAAACTACGATAAAATTAAAAAATTTAACTAAAAAGCAGCATAAAACAGGCTACAGGTGAGGAAACAGTGAACAGTAAAAGAAGACAAATCAGACATTAGGAAATAAAACTTAAATCTGGCACCTTTGTTGACGTCCTCCTGAGTGAAGCTCTGAACCGGACCTTTGACAGAAACCTTCTCCACATGGCTGCCGCGGCCCAGCTGCAGTTTCCCCGCCGGCGGGTCTTTGGTCAGGATGTAACGCAGCTTCAGGTTGTCCGAGTCGATGTCTGAACCCTTCAGGTTCTGCTCTGAGAGTTTAGACGAAGTTCCTGCAAAAACAGACCAATCAGTGATCTACTTTTAATTTTACTAATCGATTATTCTCACGATTTATCGGATAAAAAAATCGACACATTCTGTAGATTTTTTATTAGGTTGAAATATAATCAAAATTACAAGAAAACACATGAATAAATTCCTCTTTTTAAAATAAGAAATATTTTATGGCATAAAATGCAGAAACATAGCATTCCTTTAGTGCACGCTTGATTATTTGTAGCAAAGAATGTTTCTGCAGCTAAAAAATACTTCTAATGTAAAAACTTTAGCTTAGTTTTGTCTTTTTCATGTGTAGCTAACACATTTACACTAAAAGCTAGACAAACAAAAGTTGTGTTTTTGCAGTGTCGTCCCAACGTGTGTCCAAATGTCTCCCATCTCACCTGCAGGAAGCTGCAGGCCTCTGTTGACGGTCATTCGCGGTCCCTCGCTCTTCCTGACGTCCATGGTGAACTGCAGCAGACCCGTCTGGGTCTGCGTGCCGTCGGTGAGGGTGAAGCCCATTTCATCGGCTCCACCACTGACGGTTTCGGGCGTGTAGACCAGCAGCCGGTCCAGAACGTCCTGGTAGGTGAAGGTGGATCCCTGTGTGAGGACGCGCCCGTTTTCCAGTGGCTCAGAGTAGAACTGCCGCCGGCGAAGTTTTCCTGAGGAAACACAGGATTATCACAGTTAAAATGTGGAATAATTTCAGTATTGAACTTAGACAATGTCCAAAAACAAAGCTGTTTAAATTATTACATAAAATATATGATTACTGCTTCTGATGTGGACCAAAAAGTTTAACTCTGGTCCGCCTACAAATCTCAGTCTCTGTTTGGTTGAAGTGGAGTGGAAACTGCTTAATCTACGTTCTAGTGCAAATACCTCAATACTCTTGAAATAAGACAAAACTAAGTTAGAATTATCTTTTTTAAAACAAATAATTCATTGATATTCAGAAAAAAAGTTGGAGTTCCACTTAGGCCTGGCACAATAAACAACAAATCAATGAAACGCATGATAAATTGAAATGAACTCTATCATTTCTATTTGTGCGTTAGCAGGAGAAATGGCTCATTTTTCTTTACCAACGAAAAAAGAGAAATCTTATAACTGCTAAAATCTGACACCACTCCATTTTGTGAAGAAGAAAGTTGCGCTCAGTGTTGGCTTTAGAGGGTTTTTTTGTCAGTAGTAATTGGTGTAGCGCCCCCACAGGCGAGGAGGGGAACAGGTTTTTCAAAAGATTTGTGCCGTTTGACACCATACAGCTGAAAATGTAACAAATGTTGCAATTTTATTCCCAAATCAAACCAAGACTCCCAGAGTATCAAGTATGAAAACACCTTTAGCTCATTAATTATTTCCACAGGTGAAATTTTTAATTCTCCACATCATTCATAGAAAAGATTCCTCTCCAAGAAAAGTCAAAAGGTGCACCCTTGCAGCCGGAGAGCGTTCCCCTCTGATAAATCCGTTTGTTTGAGCGGCTCGCTGGAGTGAGGACAATAAAGAGTTAGCCTGTTAAAAAGACAAACTGCCTGGGTTTCGTCATCTTGTATGAAATCACTCAGATTCCCGTTCGGTCCCATCAGTCGTACTCAGCGTCGGTTTTACGGCGCCGTCACACTCGACTTCACGGGCTGTTTTACGGTGCTTTAACTGCAGGCGGGGTGTTATTACAAAATGTTCACACCGGGATGTGTGCGAGAGATGGAAGATGAAACCAGGAAGGCGGCAAATTGAGAATTTTTTTGGTGGAATAATCCAGGAGACGACCGCCATGTATAGACACTTGAGGACTGACAGGAAAAAACAACAACTCGTCAGTTTCCTACCCAGTTCCAGGATTTTAGGCACTAAAGTTGGTCTAGATGATAAATTGCTCAATCTGTCATCTGTGTCTTGTCTTATGAAACAATTTCTTTGAGCCCACCAGGCTTTGGTATCGTGGAAAGAAAGAAAACTAATTTTCGGGCGGTGAGAGGAGTCTACGGAGGTCAGCCGGTTTGAGAGTGTGTGAGGAATGGCTGCAGACGTCGCCGTGTTTGTCTTGTTTTAGGCAATCTGTGTGTCGGAAGTGAGAGTAATGTGTTTATCCCTCTGTGTGCGCGATCTTCTCCATCACATTCAGAATAATTTACAGTAGAAATACTTCAACATAACTGCTGAACTGGTTGTTCAAATGGGACAAACTATCCTAGAAATGCTCCATTTGGACTGAGTCTGTATGCTGATACAGGTACAACATAATTAATTCAAGCATTTTTAAGGTAAGCTTTCGAAATTTGGAGATAAAAAAGACACTTTCAATTCACTATTATAAAATATTTCTTACAGTTATTAATTATGTCTTGTGACATTCGACATTAAAATATAACAACATTTTATGTTTTGAAATGTTTATACACAGGACTGGTCTGAGAACAAAACACAAATGAAACAAAGAATTCTGCAGTTTCAAAAATGTACAAAATATAATTAAAATGCAAATATCTTAGTAGACCTTAAATAAGATAAAAATAACTTACAAGAAATGTTTCAGCAAGATGAAGGAGTTTGTTTAAAGTCAATAATTCCTTTAACATGGCAGATTATTTCATGCACCCAAAAACTGTATTCATATTAAACAAAGTGACTCAAGTAAGAGTAAAAAACTCAAGTATCTTTTTACCAGATACTCTTACCAGTATCTGGTAAAAAGTGGACTCAAGTATTAAGTGAAGTGGAAATTTTGGGGTTTTAAGGGAAAAAAATTACAATTCATATCAGTAACAAAAAACAACAAAATCGGGTAAAAGAAAAATTTTCCAAATCAGTTTATGAAACTTAAACAAAAACTGCAGGAGTGTGTCTGGTGAATTTTTGGTTAAAACGTGTTTGTTTTTATACGAGAAACAATCTGTTAATGAATTATTTATTTAAAACAAGCTCCTATATTTTGCTGAAAACTTACTTGCATGTTAGTTTTTTCTTTTTTTAAAGTCTATTAAGACATTTGCACAAGAAACGAGACAAAAATATTTTCTAAAACCTGCCAGAGCATTTTAAACCCTTTTATACTTTTACTGTTTTCTACGTTGAAATGAAGAAGCGTATTAATAATCTATGTTGTTTATGTCTGCGCTCACCGTAGGTTGGGATCCTGACGACGGTGAAGATGAGTTCGTTTTCCGGCGTGTCGCCGTTGTAAACGCTGAGAGACGAGTTGGTGACGACGACGCCAGAGTTTTCCTCAATGTGGACGCTGCTGACGGAAACCGTCAACTCAGAGTCGATTTTACTCTGCAGGAGGAGATCAGAGAGAAATGAGGAGATGAAACCCGGTAGGAAGGAGGGAGAGACGGAGATGAATACACCAGAATCTGAATCACGAACAATCAACAATCAGTTTGAGGCTCTAGATGACTTATCTACCAGATTTTTCACCCTGATTAATTCTATTTGATTTTAACAGAATTTTACAGGTTATTTTTTTCTCTAAAGGTGAAACAAAAAAGCTTCCAGATGCTCATATTTATTTAACCTTGCAGAAACTGTTTATTGCTGCAAACATTCACACTGCAGACGACCTCATCAATTCAACTGGAGTCTAGAAACAGGATTAACCGGCTGATTAGGAAGCAGATTAGGTTTCTATCAAAGACAGCAGCGACAGTTAATTTAGATTAAGTGTTCCTCAGATTATATTAGATGCATTATAGATTACAATAACTTCCGACATTTCAAGGTGTGCAGTGATAAAGTCTTCCTCCAGATGTTAATAAAACAAGTTGTACGTCGTTTAAAAAAGCTTAAAAGACCAGCTAACACTGCAGAACATAAAATTTTACAAAGTACTTCTATGTAGTTTCTAGTTCAAATGTCTTATAACATTTGAACTAAGACAAAAATTAACTTGAAAGTAACTTTTCAGCAACAATTAGGAGCTTGTTTTAAGCTAAATATTTCTAAATGTTGATTTAAAAAAAATCGTAGTTCAATTGGCAGGTTACTAGGCAACGGGCGGAACTCCACTGGCGTTGCTAGGTAACGGGCAGTGCCTTCTTATTTGTGAAGATAAATTCTGTAAATTTGTTCCAAAAACAAAAAACATTAACTTATTGCCAAAAAACAGCTG